>WNWK01001380.1:0-288859 GCA_009830355.1 Cherax destructor
CTGATAGGATACTAACTAACGAAATACAAGTTGAGAAGTTTATTAAAATAGTTGTCTAGGTGGACAAAATCACAGTAAATGAATTTGATTTAATTTAGGATATTAGCTCCTACACTTCTCTGGTAGTGCAAAAAGAAATTGTACAGTATTATAGTGCTGAAGTCACATTTCATATCAGTATGACTCTTAAGTACCGTGTGGTACGTCGTTATCAATTATAAAACTACTAGTACATACAAGCGTGTGTGTGAGAATGTGTGTTCTCAGAGTTGTTCGTTATGTCTCAATAAGACTCGACTTAGACTTGACCATTGACTGATTAAACGTCCTCAAATAATCTATCTTTATGACCATCAGGCAACCAAAAAGACGAACGATTCGCCAAAAATAATGTAACAAGCAGCAAAACAGCGTCAAGAACAAGGAGACAAAATAACGACCCTAACTGGGGACCATCAGCAGATCCTCCATAAAAGTCATAAAACTCCCTTAATACTGAATCTAAGTTCGGCATAACCAACTCCCCGACTACGATGGTGCGTAGATGCCACACAAAATAGGTCAGAAGCTGTAGCTTGGGACCTTATAGTGTCAGTACAACACACAAACTTAGTAAAACGTCAAAAATCACTATGTCTGAACTATGATCTGTGAACAGAGTTACACAGAGTTACAAGAAGTATATTTCGACTCACCAGCAAAACCATCCTCTACCAAAACAGAGTCTAAATATCGAACAAACAGCCAGAGACGAGAGAGATCTCTGGAGAGATGGAGAGAGAGGTGCTGGTCGAGCGATGACCAGCTGAAGAAAGAACGATGAAGGGAGGACAGTCTTCAATCTCAGGTGCGATCGTGTGACTCTCCTGTGATTCTCCCGAGAAGCCGGCAGGTAAACAAGTGACGTGATAGTTAGCTAAGCAGTTTGCCAATGTGGACAGCCAACACAACTCTCAAACAGTGAGCACAGTGAAGTGTAAATGTTACATCCTACCTAATGACATAGCTAAGTCAAATAATAATATAAAGCAAGATATTTTCGTTTTAGCTAATGAAAATATCTTATTGATACTCATTTGTTCCCTCTCGTTTGTACTCCCTTATTTGTACTCACTGGGGGTTCACTCATAGGCCTATTACTGATGTCTGACCCCCTAGGCCCCTGCCATACCTAATCTTGAAATGCGTTCCGAATTCATCTATGATTTCTGTTTCCATCGTTGTGCCCTGGTTGTTGCTCCTTGGTTCCAGACTGTACCTCCCTACCAGGTTTTTGAGTATTTCGTTCTTCGTGATAATGTATTTCTTTGTCCATCTTCCCTCCTGAGTCGTCAGGTTCAATTCCCCTTCTGCTGGGACTAGTCTGGTTGCAAACTTATTCTGCCTCAGCTCATTTCAAAGCCCCAGCTCTAAGGTACATTAACCACCCTCCAGGATGCGACCCACAACAGTCGACTAACACCCAGGTACCTACTTACTGCTAGGTGAACAGTGGCAATAAGTGTAAGGAAGCATGCACAACGCGCCCCCTCCTGATGGGAACTGACGCACGGACCCTCAGTATGTAGGCTGAGTGCGGACCTCTGGACGTGCTTGCTTCTCAAGGGCTGTGTTTTCAGCCCTGGGTCTTACTTATGGTGAACCGTCATCAATTGTGAAGAAAAGCAATACGTTGCAGGACTAACTTTTGTTGGGACATTCTTTCTGTGTAGAGCGTTTTTAGGTCATAAGACCTGACAATGTTTTATACAGAAAGAAGCGATATCACAGTAAAAGATAGCTTCTCAACTTTGTGTATTAAACACTAAAGACTTATTTGTATACACACATGAATGACGTTCTGAGACTGACTGTATACTTGCCAGAGATCCTTTACAGCCAGCATGTAATCAGTAAACTATCTAACTTGGGGGCCACACTCTAAGATAACCTCTTAAAGAAGTGGACGGTAACGCAAGAGCGTATGGATTCACTAAAACCCTAGAAACTTTGCTCTAAAGTGGTTAACTGGAGTACATTTGTGCATACAGCATTCACGAGTTTATTTTTTATCATAAATATATTTTGGATGCTTGCTCGACACCGTGTCAACCTGTGAGGTCCAAGACTCTTCAACCTGCTACCAGCTTATATAAGAAATGTTTGCCAGATCAGTTATTAGTCTGGATGATGGTACTAGATCGGTTCTTCCTGGTGGTGCAAGGTGAGGTAGGTCGTGATGAATCGGATGTTCCTGGTGGTGCAAGGCCAGGTAGGTCGTGATGAACCGGTTCCTGCTGTTGGTGCAAGGCCAGGTAGGTCGTGATGAACCGGTTCCTGCTGGTGGTGCAAGGCGAGGTAGGTCGTGATGAACCGGTTCCTGCTGGTGGTGCAAGGCCAGGTAGGTCGTGATGAACCGGTTCCTGCTGGTGGTGCAAGGCGAGGTAGGTCGTGATGAACCGGTTCCTGCTGGTGGTGCAAGGCCAGGTAGGTCGTGATGAACCGGTTCCTGCTGGTGGTGCAAGGCCAGGTAGGTCGTGATGAACCGGTTCCTGCTGGTGGTGCAAGGCCTTGTCTGACCGTGACTGACCGACCCATACTGGTAATTGAGACACTTGTGGAACATCTGGATATCTTTACTGAGCGTACAGATAGACGAATATTGTCTATTTTCTCATTCATCAACTTGTGTGTTGTCTAAGACATTTATAATATCTGTCAGACTCAGCAACATCTTGGGATCTTGATACAGGGAATTCTTCAACACTTGCCTAACCTTATAGGCACGACCTGCTTCCTCTAGTGGATTCTCTCCACCTGTGACGCTGCCTCCTACTGCTTCACCTCACATGCCTGCAGTATATAAGCCGCTTCTCCGCGCATATGATGTACTTTTATCAACATTGATGGACGAGCACACCATCTTGACTCGCGAAATCGTAATAACACGTCTATAAACAAACCACGGAACAGGAGGGTCTTGAACCACGGCAGGTGAGTTTTAGGACTCACTTGTTATGGGTACAAACTCGTTCCCTGGGTTGTTAGTTTCTCTAACAACCCAGTCCCTTAATCTTTCAATAATTTCCTAAACACTAGCAATCATCTATGCCCTATAAATCTCCCTATGTTCTATTAATCTTCCTATGCCCTATTAATATCCCAGTACCCTATTATGCCATATTAACCTCCCTGCCAATGATGATACTTTTTGAATACACTGTTCTCTCTAGGCTGGAATATTGCTCTACAGTAATATCGCCATTCAAAGCAGGTGATATTGCAGATCTAGATAATATACAGAGAACCTTTACTGCACATATAAGTTCCGTCAAACACCTTAACTACTGGGAACGTTTGGAAGCATTTGACTTGTACTCACTGAATCACAGGCGAGAGAGATATATCATAATCAAGACTTGGAAAATCCTAGAAGGAATGGCCCCTAATCTGCACACAGAAATCACTGTACGAAAGCAAAAGACTGGGCATGCAGTGCAAAATACCCCCAATGAAAAGTAGGGGCGCCATTGGTACACTAAGAGAAAACACAATAAGTGTCCGGGGCTTAAGACTGTTCAACAGCCTCCCACCATGCATAAAGGGAATTACCAATAGATCCCTGGTTGTCTTTAAGAGGGAGCTGGACAGATACTTAAAGTCGGTGCCGGATCAGCTAGGCTAGACTGGACAAGGCAAGGCTCCTGGGCTTCTCCTCAAGACTCTCTTAATTATACTTTACCAAGACATCCATCGTGTGTATTTCTTACTCCAATATCTCCTCATGAACCCAACGACAAATGTTGACAATAACTTCAAAGAGGATCTTGCTTGGCTTACTTCTCTCTCAGCTGGGTTGTTAAGCTGGCTTAAACCCTCGACACTGGCTAGACTGGCATGGCTTGAATGCTTGCAGCTATGCACACAGCAGTAATGAAGCAGGTTGGGTGGCTTAGGCTCTTCCCTACAGACTGGCTTGGCTTAATTTGCAAAACCCGGATCAACTCCTCGTAGGTTAGCAAATAAGCAAAAAAGGCACGAAGCAACTAACCAGGAAGCTCTGTAGACAAGGCTGGAGGATGTTGGCTTGGTTGTGGTTAGATAGGGTTCCATAGAGCCACACTCAATGTCCAACTGGCTTGGTAGAATTTAGTCTCCTTATATCTGCGTAATCTTCATAATCACGCCACGGATGTCTTGGAGGAGTATAATTAAGAGAGTCTTGAGGAGAAGCCCGGGAGCCTTGCCTTGTCCAGTCTAGCCTAGCGGGAACTGAGAGGGGGCGACGTGGCCTATGACTCACGTGTGACGGGTTTCGTGATGTCATAGCTAGTAAGGGAGCCTATAAAGTAACTGGGATTATCTAAGTATACTACACAAGTACACAGTAACTCTACTGACACCTGATCCACCGGGAGGCCTAGTCGTGGACCGGGAGGCCTTGTCGTGGACCGGGACGCAGGGTGGTTGATCCCCGGAATACCCTCCAGGTAGACTCCAGGTATGTCATATTAATCTCTCTATGCGCTATTAATCTCCCTATTTCCTATTATTCTCCCTATGCCCTATTAATCACCCTACGCCCTATTAATCTCCCTATGCCCTATTAATCCCGATATGCTTCAACAATTTCCCATGCCCCAGCATCATCATAATGCCTACCTATCCGCCCCACTCCCAACAATCTCCTAGGATCCTCCCTATCTCCTCCCCAGGATTTACATTTTGCCTCTGAAGTGGCTAGTTTATTGTGAACCCCATGTCCATCCTGAGCTCGGTGGTGGCTAGTTTATTGTGCACTCCATGTCCATCCTATGCACGGTGGTGGCTAGTTTATTGTGCACTCCATGTCCATCCTGTGCTCGGTGGTGGATAGTTTATTGTGCGCTCCATGTCTATCCTGTGCACGGTGGTGGCTAGTTTATTGTGCACTCCATGTCCATCCTGTGTACGGTGGTGGCTAGTTTATTGTGCACTCCATGTCCATCCTGTGTACGGTGGTGGCTAGTTTATTGTGCACCCCATGTCCATCCTGTGCACGGTGGTGGCTAGTTTATTGTGTACGCCATGTCTATCCTGTGCACGGTGGTTGCTAGTTTATTGTGCACCCCATGTCCATCCTGTGCACGGTGGTGGCTAGTTTATTGTGCGCTCCATGTCCATCCTGTGCATTGTAGTGGCTAGTTTATTGTGCACCCCATGTCCATCCTGTGCACGGTGGTGGCTAGTTTATTGTGCACGCCATGTCCATCCTGTGAATTGTAGTGGCTAGTTTATTGTGCACTCCATGTCCATCCTGTGCTCGGTGGTGGCTAGTTTATTGTGCACCCCATGTCCATCCTGTGCACGGTGGTGGCTAGTTTATTGTGTACGCCATGTCTATCCTGTGCACGGTGGTTGCTAGTTTATTGTGCACCCCATGTCCATCCTGTGCACGGTGGTGGCTAGTTTATTGTGCGCTCCATGTCCATCCTGTGCATTGTAGTGGCTAGTTTATTGTGCACCCCATGTCCATCCTGTGCACGGTGGTGGCTAGTTTATTGTGCACGCCATGTCCATCCTGTGAATTGTAGTGGCTAGTTTATTGTGCACTCCATGTCCATCCTGTGTACGGTGGTGGCTAGTTTATTGTGCACCCCATGTCCATCCTGTGCACGGTGGTTGCTAGTTTATTGTGCACCCCATGTCCATCCTCTGCTCGGTGGTGGCTAGTTTATTGTGCGCTCCATGTCTATCCTGTGCACGGTGGTGGCTAGTTTATTGTGCACCCCATGTCCATCCTGTGCACGGTGGTGGCTAGTTTATTGTGTACGCCATGTCTATCCTGTGCACGGTGGTTGCTAGTTTATTGTGCACCCCATGTCCATCCTGTGCACGGTGGTGGCTAGTTTATTGTGCGCTCCATGTCCATCCTGTGCATTGTAGTGGCTAGTTTATTGTGCACCCCATGTCCATCCTGTGAACGGTGGTGGCTAGTTTATTGTGCACGCCATGTCCATCCTGTGAATTGTAGTGGCTAGTTTATTGTGCACTCCATGTCCATCCTGTGTACGGTGGTGGCTAGTTTATTGTGCACCCCATGTCCATCCTGTGCACGGTGGTTGCTAGTTTATTGTGCACCCCATGTCCATCCTCTGCTCGGTGGTGGCTAGTTTATTGTGCGCTCCATGTCTATCCTGTGCACGGTGGTGGCTAGTTTATTGTGCACCCCATCTCCATCCTGTGCACGGTGGTGGCTAGTTTATTGTGCGCTCCATGTCTATTCTGTGCACGGTGGTTGCTAGTTTATTGTGCACTCCATGTCCATCCTGTGCACGATAGTGGCTAGTTTATTGTGCGCTCCATGTCTATCCTGTGCACGGTGGTGGCTAGTTTATTGTACACCCCACGTCCATCCTGTGCACGGTAGTGGCTAGTTTATTGTGCACCCCATGTCTATTCTGTGCACGGTGGTAGCTAGTTTATTGTGCGCTCCATGTCCATCCTGTGCACGGTGGTGGCTAGTTTATTGTGCACCCCATGTCTATCCTGTGGACGGTAGTGGCTAGTTTATTGTGCGCTCCATGTCTATCCTGTGCACGGTGGTGGCTAGTTTATTGTGCACCCCTTGTCCAAATTGTGCACGGTAGTGGCTAGTTTATTGTGCACCCCATGTCTATCCTGTGCACGGTGGTAGCTAGTTTATTGTGCACCCCATGTCCATCCTGTGCACGGTGGTGGCCAGTTTATTGTGCGCTCCATGTCCATCCTGTGCACGGTGGTGGCTAGTTTATTGTGCACCCCATGTCCATCTTGTGCACGGTAGTGGCTAGTTTATTGTGCGCTCCATGTCTATCCTGTGCACGGTGGTGGCTAGTTTATTGTGCACCCCATGTCCATCTTGTGCACGGTGGTGGCCAGTTTATTGTGCGCTCCATGTCCATCCTGTGCACGGTGGTGGCTAGTTTATTGTGCACCCCATGTCCATCCTGTGCACGGTAGTGGCTAGATTATTGTGCACGCCATGTCCATCCTGTGGATTGTAGTGGCTAGTTTATTGTGCATCCCATGTCCATCCTGTGCACGGTAGTGGCTAGTTTATTGTGCACGCCATGTCTATCCTGTGCACGGTGGTAGCTAGTTTATTGTGCGCTCCATGTTTATCCTGTGCACGGTGGTGGCTAGTTTATTGTGCACCCCATGTCCATCCTGTGCACGGTAGTGGCTAGTTTATTGTGCACGCCATGTCTATCCTGTGCACGGTGGTGGATAGTTTATTGTGCACCACATGTCCATCCTGTGCACGGTAGTGGCTAGTTTATTGTGCACGCCATGTCCATACTGTGCATTGTAGTGGTTAGTTTATTGTGCACCCCATGTCCATCCTGTGCACGGTAGTGGCTAGTTTATTGTGCACGCCATGTCTATCCTGTGCACGGTGGTGGTAGTTTATTGTGCACCCCATGTCCATCCTGTGCACGGTAGTGGCTAGTTTATTTGACGCCATGTCTATCCTGTGCACGGTGGTGATAGTTTATTGTGCACCACATGTCCATCCTGTGCACGGTAGTGGCTAGTTTATTGTGCACGCCATGTCCATTCTGTGCATTGTAGTGGTTAGTTTATTGTGCACCCCATGTCCATCCTGTGCACGGTAGTGGCTAGTTTATTGTGCACGCCATGTCTATCCTGTGCACGGTGGTGGCTAGTTTATTGTGCACCCCATGTCCATCCTGTGCACGGTAGTGGCTAGTTTATTGTGCACGCCATGTCTATCCTGTGCACGGTGGTGGATAGTTTATTGTGCACCACATGTCCATCCTGTGCACGGTAGTGGCTAGTTTATTGTGCACGCCATGTCCATTCTGTGCATTGTAGTGGTTAGTTTATTGTGCACCCCATGTCCATCCTGTGCACGGTAGTGGTTAGTTTATTGTGCACGCCATGTCTATCCTGTGCACGGTGGTAGCTAGTTTATTGTGCACCCCATGTCCATCCTGTGCACGGTAGTGGCTAGTTTATTGTGCACGCTATGTCTATCCTGTGCACGGTAGTGGCTAGTTTATTGTGCACGCCATGTCTATCCTGTGCACGGTAGTGGCTAGTTTATTGTGCACCCCATGAATATGATACCGCCTCGTTGATTTATGCCCCTCCTTAATGCATACCAATTGTTGATGTATACCACTCGTTGATGTATACCACTCGTTGATGTATACCACTCGTTGATGTATACCACTCGTTAATGTATACCACTCGTTGATGTATACAACTCGTTGATGTATACCACTCGTTGATGTATACCACTCGTTGATGTATACCACTCGTTGATGTATACCACTCGTTGATGTATACAACTCGTTGATGTATACCACTCGTTGATGTATACCACTCGTTGATGTATACCACTCGTTGATGTATACAACTCGTTGATGTATACCACTCGTTGATGTATACCACTCGTTGATGTATACCACTCGTTGATGTATATCGAGCACAAAGTTGTGCAGCAAGTCTTGGTAAGGACACCATCAGGGTAGAGGATGGAGGAGGTAACAACCAGTGTGGACGTCAAGGAACACAAGAGTTACTTAAATGTCGAGGAACACGTCAATCTAGAGCCCCAGGGGTTCTTAACCAGGGGTTCTTTACCCCTGGTTAAGAATCTCATGGGGCATGGACTCCCCTGGGTAAGAACCCAGGGGTATCCATGCCCCATGAGGTTCCTAACTCGGGAGTATGGGAACAAAATAATGGGGGTATGGGACTCCATATCTGAATAATTAAAAAAAAAAAAGATGTTGTTAGAGTAAACTACCAGGTGTTCTCTTACTAGTTAGCCATGTGTAAAGTAAAAACCATTTATTGGCATTTTTTGAAGACAAACTGGTACCTAATACTACTGGTAATGGTGAAGGAGATTCCATCAATCTGGTCGCCCTTTTATTGGGCGATCCACTGAGGTCTATAAACGTAAAAAAAAAGGGGGGGGAGGTTAAGAACCCCTGAACCAGAAGACAATAACCAATGGAAATAAGTCACTCTCAAGAAGAAAAAGAGACAATTCTGTAACTGGAACAACATAGAGATAACTCACACATGGGAGTTACAGACTTGTGAGGACGTTCCTGCTTGACCACTTTTTTTGGGGGGTTATTTTGGGTAGCTTACTCTGTGTACGATAATTGCACTTATATGTACATGTACCTAAGTAAACTTAATTACTTCCTTAGTATGTGAAGAGAGGCAGGTGAAGGGAGAGGCAGTGAGAGATGAGGAGAGGGCATAGGAGGGGAGAGGAGAGGAGGGGAGGGGAGAGGGGGAGGGGAGAGGGGGAGGGGAGAGGGGGAGGGAAGGGTGATAAATGTTTCTAATCCAGGGAGAGGGAGAAGGAGGAGGGGGAGAGCGTTGTTGTTAGTATGTTGCAAGAGCACAAATGGTGGTAGTTTGTCTAGGGCAGTGATGGTGGTAGTTTGTCTGGGGCAGTGATGGTGGTAGTTTTTCCGGGGCAGTGATGGTGGTAGTTTGTCCGGGGCAGTGATGGTGGTAGTTTGTCTCTGGCAGTGATGGTGGTAGTTTGTCTAGGGCAGTGATGGTGGTAGTTTGTCTGGGGCAGTGATGGTGGTAGTTTGTCTGGGGCAGTGATGGTGGTAGTTTTTCCGGGGCAGTGATGGTGGTAGTTTGTCCGGGGCAATGATGGTGGTAGTTTGTCTCTGGCAGTGATGGTGGTAGTTTGTCCGGGGCAGTGATGGTGGTAGTTTGTCCGGGGCAGTGATGGTGGTAGTTTGTCTCTGGCAGTGATGGTGGTAGTTTGTCTCTGGCAGTGATGGTGGTAGTTTAGGGCAGTGATGGTTGAGGAAGCGCTAAACCACAAGGGTAATACTGAGCCGAGGGAATAGGGAACGGTCACAAGTGACATTTAAGGATGAAGCAAGTACCTCCATTCCCTCGGATCATCAACTCTTCACCATCATCAGTGCACTCACTATTGTTGTCTGGCAGTGACAGTGACAATATGAGGCCAAACGACAGTGTCCTGAGGAACAGTGTCCTGAGGAACAGTATCCTGAGGAACAGTGTCCTGAGGAACAGTGTACTGAGGAACAGTATCCTGAGGAACAGTATCCTGAGGAACAGTATCCTGAGGAACAGGGCCTGAGGAACAGTGTACTGAGGAACAGTGTCCTGAGGAACAGTGTCCTGAGGAACAGTGTACTGAGGAACAGTGTACTGAGGAACAGTGTCCTGAGGAACAGTGTACTGAGGAACAGTGTCCTGAGGAACAGTGTCCTGAGGAACAGTGTACTGAGGAACAGTGTACTGAGGAACAGTGTACTGAGGAACAGTGTACTGAGGAACAGTGTACTGAGGAACAGTGTACTGAGGAACAGTGTACTGAGGAACAGTATCCTGAGAAACAGTGTCCTGAGGAACAGTGTACTGAAGAACAGTATCCTGAGGAACAGTGTCCTGAGGAACAGTGTAATGAGGAACAGTATCCTGAGGAACAGTGTCCTGAGGAACAGTGTACTGAGGAACAGTATCCTGAGGAACAGTGCCTGAGGAACAGTGTACTGAGGAACAGTGTCCTGAGGAACAGTGTCCTGAGGAACAGTGTACTGAGGAACAGTGTACTGAGGAACAGTGTACTGAGGAACAGTGTCCTGAGGAACAGTGTCCTGAGGAACAGTGTACTGAGGAACAGTGTACTGAGGAACAGTGTCCTGAGGAACAGTGTACTGAGGAACAGTGTACTGAGGAACAGTGTACTGAGGAACAGTGTCTGAGGAACAGTGTCTGAGGAACAGTGTCCTGAGGAACAGTGTACCCGAGGAACAGTGTAGTGAGGAACAGTGTACTGAGGAACAGTGTCCTGAGGAACAGTGTACTGAGGAACAGTGTACTGAGGAACAGTGTACTGAGGAACAGTATCCTGAGGAACAGGGCCTGAAGAACAGTGTACTGAGGAACAGTGTACTGAGGAACAGTGTCCTGAGGAACAGTGTACTGAGGAACAGTGTACTGAAGAACAGTGTCCTGAGGAACAGTGTCCTGAGGAACAGTGTCCTGAGGAACAGTGTACTGAGGAACAGTGTACTGAGGAACAGTGTACTGAGGAACAGTGTACTGAGGAACAGTGTCCTGAGGAACAGTGTCCTGAGGAACAGTGTACTGAGGAACAGTGTACTGAGGAACAGTGTCCTCAGGAACAGTGTACTTCGAGGAACAGTGTCCTGAGGAACAGTGTACTGAGGAACAGTGTACTGAGGAACAGTGTACTGAGGAACAGTGTCCTCAGGAACAGTGTACTGAGGAACAGTGTCCTGAGGAACAGTGTCCTGAGGAACAGTGTACTGAGGAACAGTGTACTGAGGAACAGTGTCCTGAGGAACAGTGTACTGAGGAACAGTGTACTGAGGAACAGTGTCCTGAGGAACAGTGTCCTGAGGAACAGTGTCCTGAGGAACAGTGTTCTGAGGAACAGTATCCTGAGGAACAGTGTCCTGAGGAACAGTGTACTGAGGAACAGTGTACTGAGGAACAGTGTGCTGAGGAACAGTGTACTGAGGAACAGTGTACTGAGGAACAGTGTCCTGAGGAACAGTGTACTGAGGAACAGTGTACTGAGGAACAGTATCCTGAGGAACAGTGTCCTGAGGAACAGTGTACTGAGGAACAGTATCCTGAGGAACAGGGCCTGAGGAACAGTGTACTGAGGAACAGTGTACTGAGGAACAGTGTCCTGAGGAACAGTGTACTGAGGAACAGTGTACTGAGGAACAGTATCCTGAGGAACAGTGTCCTGAGGAACAGTGTACTGAGGAACAGTATCCTGAGGAACAGTGTCCTGAGGAACAGTGTACTGAGGAACAGTATCCTGAGGAACAGTGTACTGAGGAACAGTGTACTGAGGAACAGTGTCCTGAGGAACAGTGTCCTGAGGAACAGTGTACTGAGGAACAGTGTACTGAGGAACAGTGTCTGAGGGAACAGTGTCTGAGGAACAGTGTACTGAGGAACAGTGTACTGAGGAACAGTGTACTGAGGAACAGTGTACTGTGGAACAGTGTCCTGAGGAACAGTGTCCTGAGGAACAGTGTACTGAGGAACAGTGTCCTGAGGAACAGTGTACTGAGGAACAGTGTACTGAGGAACAGTGTCCTGAGGAACAGTGTACTGAGGAACAGTGTCCTGAGGAACAGTGTCTGAGGAACAGTGTCCTGAGGAACAGTGTACTGAGGAACAGTGATCTGAGGAACAGTGTACTGAGGAACAGTGTACTGAGGAACAGTGTACTGAGGAACAGTATCCTGAGGAACAGTGTCCTGAGGAACAGTGTACTGAGGAACAGTGTGGACTGTGGAACAGTGTACTGAGGAACAGTGTACTGAGGAACAGTGTACTGAGGAACAGTGTCTGAGGAACAGTGTACTGAGGAACAGTGTCTGAGGAACAGTGTCTGAGGAACAGTTCCTGAGGAACAGTGTACTGAGGAACAGTGTACTGAGGAACAGTGTCCTGAGGAACAGTGTCCTGAGGAACAGTGTACTGAGGAACAGTGTCCTGGAGGAACAGTGTCTGAGGAACAGTGTCTGAGGAACAGTGTCTGAGGAACAGTGTCCCGAGGAACAGTGTCCTGAGAAGTAGAACAGTGTACTGAGGAACAGGATGTACTGAGGAACAGTGTCTGAGGAACAGTGTACTGAGGAACAGTGTACTGAGGAACAGTGTGCACTGAGGAACAGTGTACTGAGGAACAGTGTACTGAGGAACAGTGTACTGAGGAACAGGGCCTGAGGAACAGTGTACTGAGGAACAGTGTCCTGAGGAACAGTGTACTGAGGAACAGTGTACTGAGGAACAGTGTACTGAGGAACAGTGTACTGAGGAACAGTGTACTGAGGAACAGTGTACTGAGGAACAGTGTCCTGAGGAACAGTCTGAGGAACAGTACTGAGGAACAGTGTCTGAGGAACAGTGTCCTGAGAGAGAACAGTGTACTGAGGAACAGTGTACTGAGGAACAGTGTCCTGAGGAACAGTGTCCTGAGGAACAGTGTCCTGAGGAACAGTGTACTGAGGAACAGTGTACTGAGGAACAGTGTCCTGAGGAACAGTGTCCTGAGGAACAGTGTCCTGAGGAACAGTGTACTGAGGAACAGTGTACTGAGGAACAGTGTACTGAGGAACAGTGTCCTGAGGAACAGTGTCCTGAGGAACAGTGTACTGAGGAACATTGTACTGAGGAACAGTGTACTGAGGAACAGTATCCTGAGGAACAGTGTACTGAGGAACAGTGTACTGAGGAACAGTATCCTGAGGAACAGTGTCCTGAGGAACAGTGTACTGAGGAACAGTGTACTGAGGAACAGTGTCCTGAGGAACAGTATCCTGAGGAACAGTGTACTGAGGAACAGTGTACTGAGGAACAGTGTCCTGAGGAACAGTGTACTGAGGAACAGTGTACTGAGGAACAGTGTACTGAGGAACAGTGTACTGAGGAACAGTGTACTGAGGAACAGTGTCCTGAGGAACAGTGTACTGAGGAACAGTGTACTGAGGAACAGTGTACTGAGGAACAGTATCCTGAGGAACAGTGTACTGAGGAACAGTGTACTGAGGAACAGAGTACTGAGGAACAGTATCCTGAGGAACAGAGTACTGAGGAACAGTGTCCTGAGGAACAATATCCTGAGGAACAGTGTCCTGAGGAACAGTGTACTGAGAAACAGTGTACTGAGGAACAGTGTCCTGAGGAACAGTATCCTGAGGAACAGTGTCCTGAGGAACAGTATCCTGAGGAACAGTGTACTGAGGAACAGTGTACTGAGGAACAGTGTACTGAGGAACAGTGTACTGAGGAACAGAGTACCGAGGTACAGTGTACCGAGGAACAGTGCTCTGACTAACAGTGTATGAGGAAGTACACTGGCTAATATTGCACTGAACAACCGTGTTCACTCTGGACAAGTCGTGTTCACTCCGTGTAATTTATTCAACACCGAAAGGTCAATAATAAGAACTAACTTATTGCAAGTGTCCCAAATGTTGGAGGACTGTCCTTATTAAAACTTCGAGAAAAATTGTCTGGATTATAGTTGATAGTTCTCTCTCACTCTCCCTCTCTCTCTCTTCTCTCTCTCTCTCTCTCCTCTCTCTCTCTTCTCTCTCTCTCTCTCTCTCTCTCTAGAGCACTGCATGCAGCAATGTTTTCCAAAATTATTCACAGATGACTTCAATCATTCTGAAACAAATAATATTTTCTCCTGCAGTGGAAAAGATTTGGAACGTTCACAATTTTTTTTTTTTTTTTTTTTGGTATATCGCGTATGCTTACGAAACTGTGTCGTGATAAATATTTTGCTCCTAATCTGTGACTCTTATTTAATAATAATAATAATAATAATAATAATCATTAATCTTTATTTCTACAAGTACATGATACAACTTGTACAGACTTACCTGACATCAATGACATACTGTATAGACAGCATCTTAGGTTAATTTTGTCCCCAGGATGAGACCCACACCAGTCGGCTAACACCCAGGTACCTACTTACTGCTAGGTGAGCAGGAACTTAAGAAAACGCACCCAATGCTTTCACCCATACCTGGGATCGAACCACGGATATTCAATGTGTGAGCTGAGCTACCATCCTAGCTACGGGACACCTCATTTAGGTTCAAAAGGGTCTAGTTTACGTTAAAACATATTACATAGGTTCAAAACAGCTTGTTTTATGCTAAGAATAGTCTCAGGCCAAAAAATTTTGAAATAGGCTCTCTTGAGGTCCCATAACCTCACTGAGGCCATAACGTCTACCTCAGTGCAAATTCTTTTTCTCATTAATTTGTCTACTTTTGTAGTTTAGCGTGTAGAATGACTGTGTCACGTGATGGTGGTAATTGTAACCAGTGATCGTGGTAATTGTAACCAGTGATCGTGGTAATTGTAACCAGTGATGGTGGTAATTGTAACCACAGTGATGGTTGTAGCCGATAGCTACAATAATGTAGTTACAGTGTGGTAGCAAGCGGGTCTCGTGACTGAAGGGGCTGATAGGTTGTCAAGCGATGGTCGCCTGTTAGTTCACCGATAGTGGTAGTCAAATCCTGCCAGTTATTCTGATAGTTTGCTATTTACAGTGACAGTGGAAGTTTGCCGTTTTTTTTTTTTTTAGCGCGCCGCGAATTTAGTGAATTACTGCGTAACCCGGGTTTAGCGAGTAACTATGTATTACGATTTAGGCGAATTGTTGCGTACCACCGATTTAGTAAATATCCACCTAACCTTGATTTAGTATATTACTTGCGTAACCTGCATTTTATCAATATATATATATATATATATATATATATATATATATATATATATATATATATGCTAGGGTTTGGATTAATTAAGCTTCGTGCCCACAACTAATGATGATGTTAATTATGTAAACTTAGCAAAGTCGTTTTGCATGCTGAAAAAAACATGGTGACTTGACTCCCGAAACATTTAATATATTTAAAGGGATTGTGTATTTGACTTGACTCGGTCCAGTGTTTCCCAACTGCCAACTAAGACTCACAAAAGCATACAAAGAACTCAGTAATGATCAGATCTGGCATCTCTCGAGAGGGAATAAATCTAATGTGTTTGTTATTTTGGATAAACGTGAATATTCTGGTAAAATGAACCATCTATTGAGTGATAATGAAACGAATGAGCCGCTCATTAAGAACCCCACTGACCAAGTCAACTGCCACTTTAATAAACTAATTGAACATTTGTCAGTGAGGTCCACAACTTTAGCGTATCTTTATGGGTTAATCAGGACTCATAAACCAGAGAACCCAGTTCATCCTATTATAAGTTCAGTTGCCTCGGCAGCATATAACTTATCTAAATGGCTGGTTATACTTGTAACTCCCATGGTCGGGAGGAGTTCGGATGCGTATATTAAAAATAATGTTGATCTCACTGAGAGGCTCCAGAAATTAAATGTTTCATTTGACTTTACCCTTGTGACTTTTGATGTCGCAACATTGTTTACCAGAGTCCCTGTCCTTGATGTCTTACGTACCTTGAAGAGGAACTAGAATACTTCTCCATGCCCTACCACACAAACATAATTATTGAAGTGATTAAACTTTGTGTTACTGACTGAAAGTTTGTGTTTGAAGGCAAATACTATGCTCAAAAAAGGCATGGCCATGGGAAATCCCCTCAGCCCTATACTCTGCAACCTTTATATGGAATTCTATGAGGCTAGACTCCTTAAACTCTCCCAAATAAAACTAAGTGGTTCAGATTTGTAGACTATGTTCTTTGCCTTTGGCCTAGAGATCACAATACTGATGAGTTCCCACCTAGACTCAATGGTCTTCTGCCTTCCATTAAGTTCACAACAGACCATTAAATAGACAACACTTTACCTTTCCTAGATATTTTAATCCACCGTCTTGATGGAAGACGAAAATTTACAGTTTACAAGAAATCAACTAATGTGTCGTCATACATTCACTGTTATTCAAATCATGAATTTATGGTGAAAATCAGTGTTTTCCTTAAAATGTTCTTGAGAGCCTTGAATATCTGCAGCCAAGAGTATTTAGAAAATGAAATCAATAAAATATTTAACATGCCCACAAAACTGAGATATCCCAGGGATTTTGCTGAGGCCACATTGTCATCTAGGAAGACTTTCTACGGGACTCAACTTAGAAAAGTGTCTGCCAGGAAAAATGTACTGGCTTTACCCTACAATGAGAATTTGGTCAGCCTGCATGAGGCACTTAAAAAGGTCAAAATAAACCTTGCCTTCAAAAACAATGGGACAGTGAAACAGATTGATTAAAAGAACACACCGCCTAATAGTGTTGGTGGTGTTAACAAGGTCTCATGCATATGTTGGGCAAACTAGTAAGCCTCTGGAAACCAGATAAGCCCAACATCAGTACTCAGGACTGGGCAGGAGTCGAATGCTATCTTCAACCATGTCAGTTCTTCCAGTCATTCAATAATCTGGCCAATAATCGGGGCAATAATGTAGGTATAATAATCTATGTAATAATCTAGGTACAATAATCTGGGCTGATTATTGTACCTAGTAGGTCCATCATGGAAAGAAACATAGTTGAATCCTCGCTCTTGAAACATGAGAGGAATGCCGTAAATAATTCAAGTTATGGGTTGTACAAACTCAATAGTTCTTTAGTGGAGTCTGTTGTGCACAACCTTAAGCAGTAGTGCCATACGGAATAGTAGGATTGCTTATTATCTGACGGGGCCTCGTGAGGACCTAGTTACACTAGATCATTGTTCTCCGCATCTATCTTCACGTTTCGCCCATCGTCAACGTGCCTGTCTGTCGGCATTATTTAACCATTAGGATTAAAGCCATTTACCTACAGCTTCATTAATGTATCGTACGGTTACAGGTACACAATGTTAAGTGACTATAATTAGTAATTACGACATGGTGATTGCAACTAGCTTAGTTATTAGGATGATATGTGGTGATAAAGCATTGGAAAATTCATAAATTGTCTTGTTTTTAGGGTTTAAAGAATAATCCGAATACTTGGGAAGATTCTTAATTAACCAAGATACAGGCAAAATAATTCATACTGAGGATATCGGAAGACAGTACTTAGGAATATATGAAGAATATATGTATATGTATAGGAATATATTAAGAGATTCTTCTGAACATTCTGGAATCCTCCCAGGACGTACGTTATTTTAAGCTGACAAAAGAGCGCAATGGATTTTTTTTTTATTTATTAGGTTTACACATAATATCGTTTTGTATGTGTATTATCGGCTGGTGCAACGTAATCAACGTTATCTCTTATGTCACATAACTTGTTGACGGCGATCAGAGGAAGCTTAGGGCTCGCTATTACATTTCTTATTATTCTGATTTCCGCTTTCTCTAAACCCGTAGGTCCTCTTCTACCCTACCCCATATAGGGAGGGTTGGTCGGTGATTGGCAGAGGGACCATTGCCATATAGAGCTGGGTGAGAAACTCATCATAGAAACCAGGGACCACAGGGCGACCAGCTTCCTCTTTCAGAGACTCAGTGTGGCGATCCAGAGGGGAAATGCCTGCAGCGTTCTGGGCACGCGGCCCACTGCCGGAGAGCTGGACGAAGTATTTGACATGTAGCTCTGAGTTGTTATCTATGTTGTTTTACTCCCTATTGTATTCTTGTCAATGTATTTTGTCTTGATATAAAGTTTGTATAAAAAAGATGGGGTGGTAGGGGAAGTGAAATATTCAAATGGCTTCAGAAAGAAATCTAAATATTCTTCCTTGAAGCCTTTTTATCCACTTCTCCGAGGCAATGGGTCCCACAATTTACACCAGAGGTGGACCCCATCTATATATATATATATAGTTAGTTCCTTGATAATGTGAGTAGTCACGAAAGCGCTTGGAATTCCTCTATTTTTTCATAGTGGTTGTTTTGCATATATATATATATATATATATATATATATATATATATATATATATATATATATATATATATATATATATATATATATATATATATATATAAATAATATGGTACAAAAGATTTAAGAGATACATTGTTGATATAAAGATGGCATATACAGTACACGAGGTGTGAGAGATACATGTCTAGTACATATTGTTACATGTTTGTCACTGATTATAATGCGAAAATCTCATCCAGCTCCTCAGAGCTGGGGCGCGTGCCCAAAATACAGCTTGCATTACCCCTCTGAACAGCAGCGCTGAGTCGCTGGAACAGAAAGCAAGCTGCCCTGGGATCCCTAGTTACCCTGTTGAGTCTTTTGCCCAGCTCCTTGAGGAACTTAGATGCACTCTTTCCCCATGAGCCAAGGGTCTCTGAGCCTATGGGAACAAACATATAATGATGGGCAAATTCTCCATATTTTCTCGACTTCTGGGACTCCCTGAAGGTGGCAGCTGCCCCTCCTTCCTCCCTGGTGTATTGGAGATAGGTATCAGCCAAGGTAGATGCACATGTGTAGTTCCACACCACCTGCTTGCCGTCTGTCCAGGCTTTCTATATATATATATATATATATATATATATATATATATATATATATATATATATATATATATATATTCATTCTACGTAAGTTTAGAAATTCTGAGAATATTTTTTTGTATGAAGGTGCCGTTAGCTGAAATATATAATGTAATAAAAAAGATTATGTCCTCACACAAGTAATTTTTCTCCATAAACACTCAAGATCTTTTTCGTACTCAAGAGTCTGTCTCAAAAACTGCCTCCACCCACCATCAACATTACCCTAATTATTCTCGGGATAATAAAGGCTTCAATATTCACCAAGCTGTGGAGAAAATTTTGCAGAATGTATCAGCTTCCTCTTACAAGATCTCACGTACGATCGCAGCTTCTTAGAGGAAAACTAAATCTTGCCTCTGCAGTTACGAGAGGTGAGGGTGACGGGGGTTACGATACCTTGGGGAGGCAAGAATTACGATACCTTGGAGAAGCAAGAATTACGATATCCTGGTGTGACTGAAGTTTGTATCGTGTTCTTGTGTGTGCTGAAGACCTCTGAGTGCTGTAGCAATTGCCAGACAGATGCAATTTGGATAAAATCTTTCAGTTATGAAATTTTTTCACTAAACTACCCTGGGGCTGAACGATAACATTATGTAAATGTCTAATATTAGGTCATAATCGTAAAAACTGCACGGGCCACGCAGCCCGGAAACTCACAACAAAATGCGAAATTGTCGAGCACTCCGTCATAACCATTGGAAGAGCTGCCGTGGGGGTGTTCACGCAGCTTTATGTACCTGAGGCAGGTGTTTACTGCCACTGTTATTGTCATATGTTTAACGTGTAGGACATAGGAGAGGTAAAGGGATGGGGTAAGAGAGCAGGCAGTGGTTAACTAGCATGGCTATGGTGGGACATAGTCAGCTGACGTCAGACATAGTCAGCTGACGTCAGACATAGTCAGCTGACGTCAGACATAGTCAGCTGACGTCAAATTCTACTGGAGACATACTCAGGTGACGTCAAATTCTGGAAGTAAATGGCATAAAATACCGACAAAATGGAAAAATAAACATATAAGCAGTATAAAGTGATCCTTTATTGACAGCGTTTCGCAGTGGGCGAAACGTTGCCAATAAAAAATCACATTATACTGCTTATGTGTTTATTTATCCACGTCAAATTCTACTGGAGACATAACAGACGTCCCTCGGCTGCTAAATAGATTTGTTCAAATTTGTAATATCAAAATTTTAACAGACAACAGCATATATATATGTATATATATATATATATATATATATATATATATATATATATATATATATATATATATATAAAATATATATATATATATAAAACAAACGAATGCAATTTAATAGTCGACAGAAAAGTTAAGTAAAAATGGGAGACTCAATGGAAAATTAATGAAGTCTTAATTTATCTAATACGTCCCTGTCTCATTATGATGTTGACTGTGTATCAGTCAAGGTCCAAATAACTACTATAGCGTCGTTGTGTTTATGGCATTTCTTTTAAGCATCCAAATTACCTAGTCCTTTCCCCATGTTCCTGCAGATCTTGAATTCGAATATATATAAATAACCCGCACATAGAAGAGAGGAGCTTACGACGACGTTTCGGTCACACTAACAAAAAGGAGAGACAGGGACGGGACAAGAGAGGAAGTAGGAAAGGAGGAAGAGAGGTAGTGGTAGAGGTAGTAGTAGTAGTAGTGGAGTCAGTCAAAGACTAAGAAAGAGGACCACTGCAAGGGAACTAGGGGCCCACAAGAGAGCTAGGGGCCCACAAAGGGTAGAAACAAGAACACAGAGGGGGAAAATAATAATAATGGACCAAATACCCAAGGCAGAAGAAAAAAATCAAAGGAGAAAGAGGAAAGAGGAAGGGGGAAGAGGGAGAAGGGGGAAAAAAGAATCAGGATAAGTCACGGGTGTTCTGAAGTTTGGAGCATTTTACAATGTAATGGGAAAGTTGTGTATAAGGAAGGATTCAACCAGACGGCGACTGTGAAAGTTAGAAGTAGGGTAAACAGTATTAGCAGAAGACCAGTCATTAGGATGACTGTGATCTCTGACATGACAGAAAAGAACATTGTTGGTGTGGGCAAGCCTAACACTACTTCTGTGCTCCCTCAGTCTGTCAGAAAGAGATCGGCCAGTTTCTCCAAAGTACTGAAGAGGACAGGAGGAACAAGAAATAGAGTAGACACCAGGAAAATCTATAGAGGGAGGAGAGGTATGAACTAGATTGGTGCGAAGTGTTAGTCTGGCGAAAAGTAAGTTTGATGTCTAAGGAACGGAGAGAGTTGTTGAGATTAGAAAGACTGGAAATAGTTTGAATTTACTTAGGAAATAAGGGTCAAATTGAACATAAATACTTCTTGAAAATATTGGGAGTCATAAAGTAAGTGGTTTAAATCTTCATTATATCGGACATCTATAGTCACCTGCATAATTGAAAAATTCTCTTTTGTAAAGCCTACTGACGATAAGCGAAATTATCAGCGATAACGACTGGACCACTTCATTAGCCTTAACTATGTTTCAACCTTCACTCTAAATTTGGTTGGTTGGGTTATTAGGTTTAGAGCCTATCGACTGCACGAGGGTTATAAAGGCTACATATCAGCTATTCACAAGTCATGTGTTAACGTATCAGACGTTATTGAGAGTATCTTGTCAGCCATAAAGGAAATAAAGGAAATCAAGCCGCTTGACATTCCAAGCCTCTTGACTCACGAAATCGTAATGACACGATTGCAAACAAACCATACCACAGGTGGGGTTCGAACCCGCGGTCACAGAGTCTCAAAACTCCAGACCGTCGCGTAAGCCACTGGGCCAGCTAGCTTCAATAAGATTCATCCAACTAGGTATATTTCTACACAGTGATGCCTATGCTAACCTTCCTATGGTGTAGAAATATACCTAGTTGGATGAATCTTATTGAAACAAGCTGGCCCAGTGGCTTACACAACGGTCTGGAGTTTTGAGACTCTGTGACCGCGGGTTCGAACCCCACCGTGGTATGGTTTCCAAGCCTCTTTGATGGTTTCAACTGGTTGTGCTGTTGGATGTAGTAAACGGCAAGATGATGCACCGCATCATCATATATATATATATATATATATATATATATATATATATATATATATATATATATATATATATATATATATATATATATATATAGGGGTCCACCTCTGGTACAAATTGTGGACCCATAGCCTCGGAGAAGTGGATAAAAGGCTTCAAGGAAGAATATTTGGATTTCTTCCTGAAGCCATTTGAATATTCCACTTCTCTTACCACCCCATCTTATATATATATATATATATATATACATACATACATAATACAAGTGCTTTATTAATAGACAGACTACATTGACAGCAAACCCAAACATGACCATGATTACATTGGTACAATATATAAAAGATTATGAATCTCTTCCAGCTCCTCCGAAGTCGGACGCGAGCCCAGTATGCAGCATGCATTTCCCTCTGGATGGCCACGCTGAGTCGCTGGAATATGAAAGTGGCTGCCCTTGGGTCCCTGGTGGTATCGATGAGTCTGGAACCCAGTTCTTTAAGGAAACGTGTTGCATTTTTTCCCCTATGATCCCAAGGTCTCTGATCCCACTGGGACAAATTGATACTGTTGGCTTATGTCCCTGTACTTGCCGATCTTGTACTCCTCCCTGTGCCATTTGAATATTCCACTTCCCCTACCACCCCATCTTTTCATTGTGTATAAAATTTATTTCAAGACAAAATACATTGACAATAATACAATAGGGAGTAAAATAACATAGATAACAACTCAGAGCTACATGTCAAATACTTCGTCCAGCTCCCCGGCAGTTGGACGCGTGCCCAGAATGCTGCAGGCATTTCCCCTCTGGATCGCAACACTGAGTCTCTGAAAGAGGAAGCTGGTCGCCCTGTGGTCCTTGGTTTCTATGATGAGTTTTTCACCCAGCTCTTTGAGAAACTTTAGAGCACACTTGCCCCACGCTCCAAGGGTCTCCGACCCTATTGGGATGAAGGTATAGCAAGGGGGAAGGCCTTCATATTTGCGAGTCTTCTGGGTCTTCCTGTGGCTGGCAGCTCCACCTCCTTCGGCTACGGAGTATGGCAAGTAAGTGTCTGCCATTGTGGCAGCACAGGTGTAGTCCCAACCAATCTGCTTAACATATATATATATATATTTTTTTCAACAAGTCGGCCGTCTCCCACCGAGGCAGAGTGACCCAAAAAGAAAGAAAATCCCCAAAAAGAAAATACTTTCATCATTCAAGTGTGGCACCTAGACAACACTGGCCTTGTACATAACAATAAGGCCACCCACATCCCCCCGGTGTTGAAGACTGCTGAAATGACGGATGTGTCCAGGGTGGGTCTTACTTTGTTCTTCATTCTGTCAAGTAGTCGCAAATGAGACGGGAGGCAAGCAAGCAAGCAAGCAAGCAAGCAAGCAAGCATACTCTTCTCACTCTCTCTCACTCTCTCTCACTCTCTCTCCCTCCCTCCTGGTAGATCTGGTTGTGATTTGATCAAGTCCACTGTGTGGGAGAAACGTTTTCTATAAATGATCGCATTATCTTGTATCTGTCTCTTTTTACATATATCGGAAAGCAGAAAATCAAATTTAGGCTCTGAAAATCCCCATGCTATGTATTCCAGCTGGCTGGTGATGTGCCAGCTAACACCATGCACAGCCGTAAACATCAATAGCTGTCTCCATTCCAGTAGAATTAGAACGACGTAATATGCAGAAATTTGACACTGTTACACTTAGTAGGTTATTGTTATGCCTAGCCTGCATGCTGTGTACCAGAGATTAGATCACTAAACTGTGAAGCATGATTCAATTCCATAACTTGCAACTTTTAGCGTAATTACCTCTGCACGGAATTATTGACGAGAGCGAACAATTATGAGGTTTACTGACTCATAAAATCTTGACTCCACGAGATAAATGCGACCAATCAGAGTGGAAGACATTTCGTGTTGTGTTGGTTTTAGTTACTCGATCTGGAGTTTACCTGCTTGTATTGCATCTACCTGATATCTACCTTTAGTTTATCTACCTGCGTGACCGGTCAGTCACGCTGTTGGTGCTCGCAGGACGCACTCCAGCCTAGGTACCACAGCCAGCCTGATCACTAAAGTTTGCAGCAATTTACAAATTTTCCTCTTAAAGACGGACTTCTGCTCTGAATTCCCCATATATGCGTAAAGAGTGTTCTGGAAATTTTATTTCACCAGCTTCTCCTTCCGATCCCATTCCTAGAGATGGGGTGTCGGTGACCCCAGGGTCATTGTGACCCTTGACACCTCCGCCAAGGAGAAGCGGGGTTGCCTATCAGACTTTTTCCCTCTTGGGAGTGGCCGTGAAACTAACATTACGTTCCTTTGACATACCTAAGTCATCAGTGACTTGATATAGCTATGAGACCTTGACCTATCAGGTCTAGGACCTAGAATTTATGAATGTCACAACTGACATTCCCACTTGTCCCGAGCACTTGATCAAGTGTTCATTTTTTACTGTCTCTTGCAACCATGCCTAGTGCTGAGACCACTTGATCAAGTGTTCATTTTTTACTGTATCTGGCAACCATGCCTAGTGCTGAGACGAAGAATATGTTTAAAAAAAAACAGATTCTGTCTTCGTCTAACCAGCCATTATGTATGTGTTCATGATGTCCGGCGAGGGACGTCCCGTGACTGAGGCCAAAATGTAAATTTGTAGTGTATCAACGCTTAGCTAGTTAAGGTCAGCAACGTCTGAGTACTAAAGACTCGTGTATGTGATTTGTGGATCTTTGGAATTAACGCTGGATTCACAGTCGAGTGTAGTGAAGGAGACCTTGTGACCTTACCCTTTCACTGCCTTACCTGACCTCTCTAGAACCTCTACTGACTAGTCATTCTTACAACCTCATACCATGTAGACTGCAATCCATAATCTCTTTTAAGGGAGGTAGGGACCTAGCATAGGCAGATTAGTATTGGTTCAGATTATGGCGAGTCAGTATCAGAGCTTAGTCATGGTGTCAGGCGCCAGGTGTCATCAGAGACATCAGTTTGATAAGTATTACGAGCACAGATATAGTATGGCCTGTGCACCTGGTCGTAATGGGATTAAAGTGGAGCAAACAAAACTCAACAATGGTATATGACTTGTATTTTCCTTCACCAAGTATTAACAAGCCTGTATTTACAAGTATGTACAATATGTACAATGGTGGAATAATTAGTGTACAACACGGTAAAACAAAAGGGCAAAAGCCAGAGAATGCACCGTGCTCGACCAGCAGCCCAGACAAGTCTGTTATTTCGCTTGTTATAAGTGATCCACGTTGCTTCAGCTTCGGCGGACTTGTCTCTCATTGGCCAATAAACCGAGGTACTGATTTAATGACAGGTACCGTATGGATCGTTAAATCTTTAGCACCCGATTCGCTGGTCGGGAGGCAGCCTATATAAGAACATAAGAAAGAAGGAACACTGCCTCGCACTGGCCTACTGGCCCATGCGAGGCAGGTCCAATTCTCCCACCGGCTTAAGCCAGTGCCTTAACCTAGTCAGGTCAGTCACATTCACTTAAGGAAGGAGCACGGCATCTGACCTAGTAGCACAAACTAGTCAGGTCTAACTCACACCCACCCACACCCACTTATGTGTTTATCCAACCTATTTTCAAAATGTAACATACTCGGAATGAAATGTAACATACTTGTCGCCTGAGACGTTAAGTAACCGAGTATGCTTAGCAGTAATACAGCTATGTTGAAGGGGTGAGCTCACAATATCTAGATCTGAGACGGCTGGGGTTCAAGGTGAGTTTGACTGACGAGTAATTAATTAGTGTCAGTCAAGGGAGAACCCCTATTTATCGGCAACAAAGGGCATCGAAAAACATTCGGCCCTATTTGCTTTCTTTAAATAATTTATTAATTAGTCTTTACTGTACTTATAAAGCCTCTAAATCTCATTATATAAATTATTGCACTGTTATAAGAGATTATTTTATTGTCTATATTGTGAAGTAATCATTTTATTTTTGTGTAGGTGTAAAGTTTGGTGTTTGTCGTCCAGGAAGTATAGTTTAACTGATTTTTAGGTGTTCCCAATAATCTAGACAGGTAAACTGGTCTACCCATGCGCCAAATAAAAAAGAATGTCTAACTGAAAATGGGGTTGTTAGTGCAATCAAAAATTCTGTTTTAGAGAGAATAAATTTCCTAAATAGTACTGTCGATGACTTTTCCATCTCGTGTTTCAGAAGTTCTCTTCATCCAGTACATGGTAGCTCCCAGGTCTCTCACATTTCTGGTGCACTCCGTTGTGGTTTGACTGCGTTTTTCACTTTGCATCAATTTATGTTTGTTTTCCATAGCGGCGGAGGTGAGATTTGTCTTGGTTGTGCTGTGTAATGTGTCTACGATTGAGATGAATGGACACTCACCGGTGGGAGGGAGGAGACGAGGATGAGTCTAGATGAGCCTGGGGATGAGTCTAGATGAGTTTACAGACCTAAGTCTGTAAACTCACACACACAGTCACGTAGGTGAGTACACAAACATATATACAAACCTTTACTCAAGCACACCTTCATGCAAATACACTTGTACATACACACACCTGCACACACAAGCACTAGTATACATTCACACAAACACACATTTACTCAAAAATATATTCACACAAATACAAATTTACTCAAAAACACATTTACACAAACATTCACACAAACGCTCATTCACACTAACACATTCACACAAACATACATTCACACCAAAAAAACACCCATACAAAATCACCCATCACTAACGTTTACACAGTCTTCCACAACCCTAAATAGTTCTCACACCCGCCTCTTGCAATTACCAGAGCGGTAGTGGCCAGCACGCTGGCGGACAGTGTCCTCTCAGTGACCATCATAACTACAGATCTCATTGGTATACACATAAACGGAATTCGTTATTCTTATGTAGTATTGCTATATATGAAACAACAGATAGTTTGACTGTCCATGATTCCCCATTCTCATTATTTGTTGTAATGTGGGTCATAGAGGCTAGCTTTAGAGGTAGCTTTAAAAAGAGATTGGACAGATATATGAGTGATAAGGGCTGGGTTTGATTAGTACCAGAGGTACTAAAGCTAAGTGTATATGACTCTTCAAGACTACGGTGCTCTTCAACTCCCAGGCTGACGGACTCACTACCTCATCTGTAGTATATAGTTCTACTGTCTTCATATTATGTATTTTTTTTACACAGGATATGACAAGGTTAGGGTAAGGGTTTTTAACTTTATTTACTAGCTAAGAACTGTTACCTACATCAGCTCATTTAAAAACATTTTTATTGTTATGAAACATACAAGTAGGGAACAGTGTGAAGTTGGAGCCATCTGTGGGCCACCAATTTCATTTGATCAACTGACTTTATTTCGTTGATAACATTATGCTGTACGAACGTGTTCCAGACTCGAATCATCCTGGGAATGAATAATCTTAGATGAAGTGATGTTCTGGAGAAGGGTACAACCAGAGTGAAGTTGCTGCTGGCTGCCCGTCTTGTGGTATAGAAGCTTGCTTCTCGCTGTCCTCGAAGTGGAGCCAAGTGTGGTACTTTGACAATGTTGGCCTTGTACATAACAGTAAGGGCGTCCACATCCCTCCTGTATTGAAGGCTCTGCTGAAATTACAGATCTATCCAGGATGGGTCCTGGCGAGAGATGAGACGTCTTGCTCTGTTCTCTATTCTGTCAAGCAGTCGCAGATGAGATGGGGGAAGACAATCCAAGAAAGTGGAGCATACTCAAGTTGTGAGCGTACTTGTGCCTCGTACAAAATCTTGCAAACACAAACTGTCGACCAGATGCGAGATACGTCGAAGTGCTGTAAGCTTCTTGGCCCCCTTGTTTGCAAGATTTACAACGTGGTTCTTCATGGCCAGTTTGGAGTCAAATTTCACCCCAAAGATATAAACTTCGTCCCCAGGAACCGACACTCTCCCATTCATACTTACTACTGCTCTGGCATTACCATCATGGTGCCTAGAGACCAACATTTGTGTTTTCTCAGGAGCAAATGTTACCTGACATCGGTTTGCCCAGATTGATATAGCTCTTAGCTGGTGATTGATGTAGCTTAGAGCAGCTTGCATTTCCTCTCTTCGATAAGTAAATGTTAAAGTACAGTCGTCTGCATATGCATGGGATTCTGGGATGAGATGAAGGTCATTGAAGTAGACATTCCATAGCAATGGCCCAAGGACGCTTGTCCCAATAGGATATCTTGCTGACTCTGTCCCGTTGAGAACTACACTTAGAGATCTACATTGAAAGTAATCACTGAGGAAACAGTGTAGAGCCTGCAATTCCCAGTGCTTGCAATTTTGCCAAGAGGCCCTGGTGCCACACTCGGTCGAAAGCACCAGCAATGTTTAGTGCTCATACACAGCTGACTTTGGATTCATCCACTGACTGGTCTCACTTAGTGGAGAGGTTTAACAACAGATCAGCAGCAGAGTAACCTTTCCTGAAACGATACTGAGGATCCCAATGTAGTGATTGGAAGTCAAAAATCTGTATAATTTATTGTGAGATTATTGTCTCAAGGATCTTGCCAGTGATTGACAGGAGTGACACTGGTCTGTAGTTGCTCTGCTCTTCTTTTTGTGAACAGGGATTACATTTGCCTCTTTGCACAGAGAAGGCCATTTACACTGTACTAGGCAGTGCTGAAAGATGCGAGTTAGAGGTGCTGCTAGCTGGTCTGCACATCTACTCATCATTCTTGGGTTCAGTTTGTCTGGGCCCACAGCCTTTTCTTGGTCAAGCGATTTAAAAAGATGATGCAACTTTTGCTGTCTTATTGTCACCACTGACAGCTTTGACACAGTTCTTGCAGCTAGCCAAGGAGGGTCCCTTGTTGGATCAGGAACTTGCATTTTGGCAGCAAAGTGTTGAGTAAAGAGGTCAGTTTTCTCTTGACTACTAATAGAAGTGGTCCCATCCTGTCGAATTAAAGGTGAAAAATGTTCATCAGGCAGATACCCTTGTCTGTCCTTGACCAAGATCCACCAGGTTTGAAGCCCACTCTACTTGAAGCTAGCTTTCTTTTTGTGTCTGCCTCCCATTTAGAGATAGTCAACATTTTAATTTCACCCATATGCCAACAGACGTGCCTGTGCAAGTTCCTGTTGTAGGTAGTGGGATGTCTCTTATACCTTCGCTAAGCCTTGTACTTAGCAGTAGCATCCTCTCTACAACGAAAGCCCAACCAAGGCTGATCTGTAGGCTTCATTACATACTGCCGGTGAGGGATGTGTACTAGTTGTAAATTAAGGATGTGTCCAGTGAAGTCATTCACTTGGTTGTCAACATCAACTTGGAGAAGATCAATCGGAGGTGGCGAGCTCAGAGCAAAGTGCTGGCCAATTACCTCTTTCCCACAGCCAGGTTATACGTGTGGATTCCTCACCTCGTTCTGTTGGGATCTTCAGTGTCGTAAAAACAGCCTTGTGGTCAGACGATCCAACATAGCCGAGGGTTGACAAGTGACTATACCTTCTGCCAGATCACTCACTACTGGGTCGAGGGAGGAGCCAGAGATGTGAGTAGGGAAATCAACAAAATGTCTCATGTCAAACACTGCAAGAAGATCATCAAAGTCCCTCTGTATAAGATGTTGGTTGAGTCACTAACAATTATAATATGTTCACATTTGTGTTGAAGATCGGAGTCCACATTTTCCATTAGGAAGTTGATGGGGTCTGCATGTTGCCACTGAGGTCTGTACATTGCACATACTAGTACAGAGGTACTAGTGTTTATGCATAGCTTGAAGAACATCATTTCAAGACGAGTAGGGATGGCAACATCAATGTGCTAGTCATGTACACTTTTAGAGAAGCACACAGCAACACCTCCTCCTAGCCCTTGCCTGTCTCTTCTCATCCATGAGGTGTAGCCAGCAATTCTTTGAGAATTTTCCGGAGTCCTGACGTCCAAAAATGTTCCTACAACAGCTATCATGTCGGGACGTCGAGTGTTCACGAAACTCTCCAAGACCTGTATTGATAAAGCCACTGGGTGGCGAAACATCTGCAAGATACCGAGATGTTGCACATGTGTCTAATTCTTCATCGTTGAAGCTAATTCTTGGGAATCTTTAGGAAAAGGCTGGACAAGTGAGTGGATGGGAATATTTGGTTTAGAGAAGTGCCTACCTAGTTTGGGCCAGTAGGCATACTGCAGTGTTCTTCCATTCTTATGTTCTAATGAAGGAGGAGAGATATGATGATCCAAGGGAATTAAACCTGGCTTTCCCTTCCTTGGATCGAGCCTGATATCCCCCCAGACCCCTCAGACGCTGTATACCCCTTACAAATTTAGCGCTTCTCCATGAACTCCACAGCACGTAACAGCATTGTTAGTAAAGAACTAACAAACAAGTTTGAAGTATTTGGATGACGTCCAGTATGGAGGTCACTCATCCTGTGACATCACGTGTAAACTCTCCATACCGCACCAGTGCATGCACTCCACACATACCCAAAACACACCAGCCTACACATACATACATCCAAAAACTCCAGCCCAAACATACACCCAAACACCCCATTTCACACATATACACACCCAAACACCCAACATTGGTTCTAGACACGTTCACGTATGCGAGGACATATTTTTAACAAGTTCACTCTTACCAAAGGAGACAGGGTGCGGACAAGTTCGTACCAGCAAGTACAGGTTCTACACAGTTTCCGACAAGTGAACAGAGCCTATGAGAGAAGGAAAAGGTTCAGCCGGTACATTGGTCCGGGGTCCGGCTGTGAGTCTCTGTGAAACAAGCAGACAGGTAGTTTGCAAGTTCTGGAAGCCAATCAAAACTCTCCAACAATAAGCACAATGAAAGTTGTAGTTGTTACATCCTACGTACATATATAAGCTAATATAATGAGACATATAATAATATAAAGCACGAAATTTCCATTTTATCTATCAATGAAAACATTAGCAATATAATATATATATATATATATATATGTAGGTAGTAGGTTGGTAGACAGCAACCACCCAGGGAGGTACTACCGTCCTGCCAGGTGACTGTGAAACAGAAACCTGAAACTGTTTTAATGATGGTAGGATTGCTGGTGTCTTTTTCTGTCTCATAAACATGCAAGATTTCAGGTAGTCTTGCTACTTCTATACACTTAGGTCACACTACGCAAACATGTACACGTTTATGTATACACACTCATCTGAGTTTTCTTTGATTTTATCTTAATAGTTCTTGTTCTTATTGCTTTTCCTTTCATATCCATGGGGAAGTGGAATAAGAATATTTCCTCCGTAAGCCATGCGTGTTGTAAAAGTCAACTAAAATGCCGGGAACAATGGGCTAGTAACCCCTTTTCCTGTATAGCTTACTAAAAAGAAGAAAAAGAAAACCGTCAAAGTGGGATGTTTGAATCTGCGTGGATGTTGTGTGAATGATAAGAAAGAGATGATTGTAGATGTTATGAATGAAAAGAAGCTGGATGTCCTGGCTTTAAGTGAGACAAAGCTGAAGGGGGTAGGAGAGTTTCAGTGGGGAAAAAAATGGGATTAGATCAGGGGTTTCAAATAGAGTTAGAGCTAAAGAAGGAGTGGCAATAATGTTGAATAATCAGTTATGGCAGGTAAAGAAGGAATATAAATGTATAAATTCAAGGATTATGTGGAGTAAAATAAAGGTTGGATGTGAAAAGTGGGTTATAGTAAGTGTTTATGCACCTGGAGAAGAGAGAAGTGCAGAGGAGAGAGAGAGATTTTGGGAAATGTTGAGTGAGTGTGTGGGGAGTTTTGAACCAAGTGAGAGAGTAATTGTGGTTGGGGATCTTAATGCTAAAGTGGGTAAAAATGTTGTGGAGGGAGTAGTAGGAAAATTTGGGGTGCCAGGGGTAAATGTAAATGGGGAACCATTAATTGAGCTATGTGTAGAAAGAGGTTTGGTAATAAGTAATACATATTTTATGAAAAAGAGGATAAATAAATATACAAGATATGATTTGTCAGTTAAAAACAGAGTAGGGGAGTTAGTAGATGGGGAGCTGGAGGTATTGGGTAGATGGCAGGAATATTTTGAGGAACTTTTAAATGTCGATGAAAAAAGGGACGCGGTAATTTCATGTACTGGCCAGGGAGGTACAACATCGTTTAGGAGTGAAGAACAGTAGGATGTGAGTGTGGGGGAGGTGCGTGAGGCATTACGTAAAATGAAAGGGGGTAAAGCAGCTGGAATTGACGGAATCATGACAGAAATGTTAAAAGCAGGGGGGGATATAGTGCTGGAGTGGTTGGTATTTTTGTTTAATAAATGTATGAAAGAGGGGAAGGTACCTAGGGATTGGCAGAGAGCATGTATAGTTCCTTTATATAAAGGAAGGGGATAAAAGAGAGTGTAAAAATTATAGGGGAATAAGTTTACTGAGTATACCAGGTAAAGTGTATGGCAGGGTTATTATTGAAAGAATTAGAGGTAAGACAGAGAGTAGGATTGCAGATGAGCAAGGAGGCTTTAGAGTGGGTAGGGGATGTGTAGATCAAGTGTTTACAGTGAAGCATATATGTGAACAGTATTTAGATAAAGGTAGAGAAGTTTTTATTGCATTTATGGATTTAGAAAAGGCATATGATAGAGTGGATAGGGGAGCAATGTGGCAAATGTTGCAAGTGTATGGAATAGGTAGTAAGTTACTGAAGGCTGTAAAGAGTTTTTATGAGGATAGTGAGTCTCAGGTTAGGGTGTGTAGGAGAGAGGGAGATTACTTCCCGGTAAAAGTAGGTCTTAGACAGGGATGTGTAATGTCACCATGGTTGTTTAATATATTTATAGATGGGGTTGTAAAAGAAGTAAATGCTAGGGTGTTGGGGAGAGGGGTGGGATTAAATTTTGGAGAATTATATGCAAAATGGGAGTTGACACAGTTACTTTTTGCTGATGATACTGTGCTTATGGGAGATTCTAAAGAAAAGTTGCAAAGGTTAGTGGACGAGTTTGGGAGAGTGTGTAAAGGTAGAAAGTTAAAAGTGAACATAGATAAGAGTAAGGTGATGAGGGTATCAAACGATTTAAATAAATAAAAATTGGATATCACATTGGAGAGAGGGATTATGGAAGAAGTAAATGTTTTCAGATATTTGGGAGTTGACGTGTCAGCGGATGGGTTTATGAAGGAAGAGGTTAACCATAGAATTGATGAAGGAAAAAAGGTGAGTGGTGCGTTGAGGTATCTGTGGAGACAAAAAACGTTATCCATGGAGGCAAAGAAGGGAATGTACGAAAGTATAGTGGTACCAACACTCTTATATGGGTGTGAAGCATGGGTTGCAAATGCTGCAGCGAGGAGGAGGCTGGAGGCAGTGGAGATGTCCTGTCTAAGGGCAATGTGTGGTGTAAATATTATGCAGAAAATTCGGAATGTGGAAATTAGGAGAAGGTGTGGAGTTACTAAAAGTATTTGTCAGAGGGCTGAAGTAGGGTTGTTGAGGTGGTTTGGTCATTTAGAGAGAATGGATCAAAGTAGAATGACTTGGAGAGCCTATAAATCTGTAGGGGAAGGAAGGCGGGGTAGGGGTCGTCCTAGAAAAGGTTGGAGGGAAGGGGTAAAGGAGGTATTGTGGGCGAAGGGCTTGGACTTCCAGCAAGCATGTGTGAGCGTGTTAGATAGGAGTGAATGGAGACGAATGGTTTTGGGACATGACGATCTGTTGGAGTGTGAGCAGGGTAACATTGTGTGAAGGGATTCAGGGAAACCAGTTAATTGATTTAGTTGGACTTGAGTCCTGGAAATGGGAAGTACAATGCCTGCACTTTAAAGGGGGGGTCTGGGATAGTGACAGCTGGGAGGGACAATTCTCAGCTGTCGTATCTGAGCTCCTCTGCAAAGACAGTGATTATGTATGTGTGTGGTGATAGTGTTGAATGATGATGAAAGTATTTTCTTTTGGGGATTTTCTTTCTTTTGGGTCACCCTGCCTCGGTGGGAGACGGCCGACTGAATAATTGAATATATATATATATATATATATATATATATATATATATATATATATATATATATATATATATATATATATATATCATATTTATATATATATATATATATATATATATATATATATATATATATATATATATATATATATGTCGTGCCGAATAAGTAAAATTGGTCAATTAGCAAGAACTCATTTAAAATTAAGTCCTTTCTAAATTTTTATCTTATACGTTTAAAGATATATTTTTTTCATTTACATTAATGTAAAAATTAATAATTTTGTACCAAAAGAACCTTAGAAAACTTACCTAACCTTATTATAACAAGCGCAATTTAATTTATCCTAATCCAACTAAGCATATTTTAGATAAGTTTACAGTAATTTAATAATAAACAAACACAATGAAATATATATTTTTTTCGTTAGGTTCAGAATGATTTTGCGAAATTATTGCATATACAAATTTTCGCTTGTCTTATTTGACAAGAAGAGCGTTGCTATTTAAGCCAAAATTGTAATACTGAAGCAACACTGACACACAACACTGATGCAACACTTTCAACGTATCACTGACATTCAGCTCAACACTGACATTCAACACAACACTGACATTCAACACAACACTGACATTCAACACAACACTAACATTCAACACAACACTAACATTCAACTCAACACTGACATTCAACAAAACACTGATATTCAACACAACACTGACATTCAACACAACACTAACATTCAACACAACACTAACATTCAACACAACACTAACATTCAACTCAACACTGACATTCAACACAACACTGACATTCAACACAACACTAACATTCAACACAACACTAACATTCAACTCAACACTGACATTCAACTCATCACTGACATTCAACACAACACTGACATTCAACACAACACTGACATTCAACACAACACTAACATTCAACACAACACTAACATTCAACTCAACACTAACATTCAACACAACACTAACATTCAACACAACACTAACATTCAACACAACACTAACATTCAACACAACACTAACATTCAACACAACACTGACATTCAACACAACACTAACATTCAACACAACACTAACATTCAACACAACACTAACATTCAACACAACACTGACATTCAACTCAACACTAACATTCAACACAACACTAACATTCAACACAACACTAACATTCAACTCAACACTGACATTCAACTCACCTAACATTCAACACAACACTAACATTCAACCACATACTTCAACACATCATGACATTTCACTCAACACATTCAACACAACACTGACATTCAACTCAACACTGACATTCAGCTCAACACTGACATTCAACACAACACTAACAATCAACACTGCTCCGTCAATTCCTCTCTCGCCCTCCTCTCAGTCATCTCCTTATCCTCTCCTCTCATCCCTCTCCCTCCTTCGTCTCTCCCTAGGATTATCCCAACTCCACCCTCCCCTCAATGCTCTGTTCTCTTGACCGTAATCCCTTCAATGGAGGCTGCCTTCATCCCGGTGAAGGGATCTTGATCTAAGGAATTGTAGATGATGACCCTTTCATATATATATATATATATATATATATATATATATATTATATATATATATTATATTTATATATATTTTATATATATATATATATATATATATATATGCAAGACAACCACTATGAAAAAATAGAAGAATTCCAAGCGCTTTCGTGACTACTCACATTATCAAGGAACTATAAAGGAAACGTGAGAAGAAGGCATAAAGAGGCAGAATACACCTCACAGTAACATCACACTAACAAAGACACACCTCACAGTAGCGTAACATCTCACGACTCTGTGAAGAGGAACATAAGAAAGGACCTGAAACTCTTCCCAAGAATTAAGATTAGTCCAATTTATCATTAAATTCTTCCCAAATTTTACTAATTATAAATGAATCCAATTTATATAAACCAAAAGAAATATTCATATTATTTTCAAAACTGCTTTTAATGAAACATGATTCTATTATATTCCTCTCAACCATGGACTTGCTTGATACAACCTTCTCAGCATTTTGAAAATCAATTGGATGGTTAAAGTCTTCACATGAATAAATAGAGCATTAGAATCTTGTCCAGTTCTAATGCTATATTTATGTTGTTTTAATCTTAGTTCAAGACTTTTACCAGTTTGACCATAATAAACTTTATCGCATATTTTACAGGGAATCTTATAGACACATCCGTCAGCATTTTGGGGGGAATTTTTTATCAAAAGTCTTTTTACTGTATCAAGATTTTTAAATACCACTTTGATATTAAAATTCTTAAGAAAGGAAGGCATATCAACCAAGTTTTCATGGTAAGGAGAACCAACATATTTTTGGTTGAATAAGGTTGGTTGTCCCTTTTTGGATTGTAAAATGTATTCCTAGCTATTTTAAAAGATTTATCAATTATGTTTCTTGGGTATTTTAAATCATTAGCTATTTCATAAATTTTAGAGATTTCTTCATCTATGAACTCTGGACTACAAATGCGTAAAGCTCTCAAAAACATTGAAGAGAAAACCGACACTTTAACTCTATCTTGATGTGAAGAGTAATAGTGTACATAGGAACAATTATTTGTAGGTTTTCTGTAAATTTTGAATTTAAAATCAATATTACCCTTAATAATAAACACATCTAGGAAGGGCAATGAGTTATTTACTTCGAATTCAACAGTAAAATTTATAGAATGAGCTAAGCTATTTATCCACTGATGAAATTAATATTAGTAAGGGGATGGTATATAGCTCTATGTTAAAACAAAATATTCCCAATTGCCCTCAAAGATTTTTTAAGTCTTATGATTCACTTTTGAATAATAAAAATTTGCATCTTACTAAAGCAGATAAAATAAATGCAATTGTAATTATGAAAGAAACCGATTACCAAGATAAAATGAATAACCTCCTAGATGATTTTGAAACCTATTCTAAACTTAGAAAGAATCCCTTAGAAACTGTTAACAGCAATTTCAATAAAACAATAAAACATCTACTGAAGGGCAAAGATGAATTAATTAAAAAATTTACTTCCACTAATCCATCTTTACCTTATATGTATGGATTAATAAAAACACACAAACCTGGTAATCCTGTTAGACCAATTATAAACTTTCTAAATGGCTTGTTGATATTTTGAGCCCAATTGTTGGAAAAATTTCTAATTTTAATGTTAAAAACAATTTAGATTTAGTTGATAAATTAAGCACCTTGACTGATTTAAATGATTTCAGTATGGTTAGTTTTGATGTTACCTCCTTGTTTACAAAAGTTCCAGTTGATGATTTACTAAGATTCTTATCTGAAGAACTGGTTAATTATGATTTACATTGCCAGTTCCTACTATCATTAAACTTATTAAACTTTGTATTGTTGATGCAAAATTTGTATTTAATGATGAGTTTTACACTCAGAAGTTTGGTATCGCAATGGGAAATCCTCTTTCACCTGTTCTTAGTAACTTATATATGGAATTTTTCGAAACAAGATTGCTTAACACTATCCTTCCCAATAGGGCTGAGGAGGGGTTGTTGAGGTGGTTCGGACATGTAGAGAGAATGGAACGAAACAGAATGACCTCGAGAGTGTATAAATCTGTAGTGGAGGGAAGGCGGGGTAGGGGTCGGCCTAGGAAAGGTTGGAGGAGGGGTAAAGAGGTTTTGTGTGCGAGGGGCTTGATTTCAGCAAGCATGCGTGTGCGTATTTGATAGGAGTGAATGAAGACAAATGGTTTTAATACTTGACGTGCTGTTGGAGTGTGAGCAAAGTAACATTTATGAAGGGATTCAGGGAAACCGGCAGGCCGGACTTGAGTCCTGGAGATGGGAAGTACAGTGTCTGCACTCTGAAGGAGGGGTGTTAATGTTGCAGTTTTATAACTGTAGTGTAAAGCACCCTTCTGGCAAGACAGTGATGGAGTGAATGATGACGAAAGTTTTTCTTTTTCGGGCCACCCTGCCTTGGTGGGAATCGGCCGATGTGTTAATAAAAAAAAAAGGAAAGTACCACCTCTAGAACTTTACTGGGGACCTTCATCCTCAGAGAAGACAATAAACGTACCTCAGGGAAAACTCGAGGTTCTTCCCGGAGCTGTTTGAATATTTTCTTCTCCTACCATTCCCTTTATATATCATATAAGTGCTTTATTAATAGACAGAATACATTGACAGAAAACACAAACATGAACATGAATACATTGGTACAATATATCAAAGATTATGAATCTCTTCCAGCTCCTCCGAAGCCGGACGCGAGCCCAGTATGCAGCATGCGTTTCCCCTCTGGATGGCCACGCTGAGGCGCTGGAACATGAAAGGGGCTGATCTTGGGTCCCTGGTGGTGTCGATGAGTCTGGAACCCAGTTCTTTAAGGAAACGTGTTGCATTTTTTCCCCATGCTCCCAAGGTCTCTGATCCCACTGGGACAAATTGATACTGTTATATATATATATATATATATATATATATATATATATATATATATATATATATATATATATGTCGTGCAGATTAGGTAAAACATGCGATTTTAGCTTAAATAGCAACGCTCATCTTGCCATATAAGACAAGCGAAAATTTGTGTATGCAATAATTTCGTCAAAATCATTCTGAACCTAACGAAAAAAATATATTTCATTGTGTTTGTTTATTATTAAATTAATGTTAACGTATCTAAAATATATTTAGTTGGGTTAGGCTAAATTAAATTGCGCTTGTTGTAATAAGGTTAGGTAGGTTTCAAAGTTTCTCTTGGTACAAAATTATAAATTCTTACATTAACATAAATGAAAAAATATATCTTTAAACGTATAAGAGAAAATTTTAGAAAGGACTTAATTTTAGATGAGTTCTTGCTAATTGACCAGTTTTACCTAATCGGACGACATTATATATATATATATATATATATATATATATATATATATATATATATATATATATATATATATATATATATATATATATATATATATAAAGAGAGAGAGAACAAAATACACTAACTTTTTTTGTATCTGTATTGGCGATCCACTTTTCAGGGGTTAAGGAGATGGCATCGATTTACTGGCGATTCCAGTGTGGAGAGAAGAGGAGAGGAAGGAGAGGAGTGGAGAGAAGAGGAGAGGAGGAAGCAGAGAAGGGAAGAGGGATGAGATGGGGCAGAGAATCGGAGAAAGATGGAGAATAAAGACAGTATTAGGAGGGTGAAGAAGGAAGAGCTCAAAGGTGAGTTGAGGGAAAGGGAAAAGATAGTATGTGAGAGGATGAGACTAGAGGAGGGTAGAAGTGGGGGTGAGAAGACTAGAGGATGGTAGAAGTGGGGGTGAGAAGACTAGAGGAGGGTAGAAGTGGGGGTGAGAAGACTAGAAGAGGGTAGAAGTGGGGTGAGAAGACTAGAGGAGGGTAGAAGTGGGGGTGAGAAGACTAGAGGAGGGTAGAAGTGGGGGTGAGAAGACTAGAGGAGGGTAGAAGTGGGGGTGAGAAGACTAGAGGAGGGTAGAAGTGGGGTGAGAAGACTGGAGGAGGGTAGAAGTGGGGGTGAGAAGACTAGAGGAGGGTAGAAGTGGGGTGAGAAGACTAGAGGAGGGAAGAAGTGGGGTGAGAAGACTAGAGGAGGGTAGAAGTGGGGTGAGAAGACTAGAGGAGGGTAGAAGTGGGTGTGAGAAGACTAGAGGATGGTAGAAGTGGGGTGAGAAGACTAGAGGATGGTAGAAGTGGGAGTGAGAAGACTAGAGGATGGTAGAAGTGGGAGTGAGAAGACTAGAGGATGGTAGAAGTGGGGTGAGAAGACTAGGAGGATGGAGAAGGGGTGAGAAGACTAGAGGATGGTAGAAGTGGGGTGAGAAGACTAGAGGAGGTAGAAGTGGGGTGAGAAGACTAGAGGAGGGTAGAAGTGGGGTGAGAAGACTAGAGGATGGTAGAAGTGGGGGTGAGAAGACTAGAGGAGGTAGAAGTGGGGTGAGAAGACTAGAGGAGGTAGAAGGGGGTGAGAAGACTAGAGGAGGTAGAAGGGGGTGAGAAGACTAGAGGAGGTAGAAGGGGGTGAGAAGACTAGAGGATGGTAGAAGTGGGAGTGAGAAGACTAGAGGATGGTAGAAGTGGGAGTGAGAAGACTAGAGGATGGTAGAAGTGGGAGTGAGAAGACTAGAGGAGAAGAAGTGGGGTGAGAAGACTAGAGGAGGTGAAGGTGGGGTGAGAAGACTAGAGGAGGTAGAAGGGGGTGAGAAGACTAGAGGATGGAGAAGGGGGTGAGAAGACTAGAGGATGGTAGAAGTGGGAGTGAGAAGACAGAGGATGGTAGAAGTGGGGTGAGAAGACTAGAGGATGGTAGAAGTGGGGTGAGAAGATAGAGGATGGTAGAAGGGGGTGAGAAGACTAGAGGATGGTAGAAGTGGGAGTGAGAAGACAGAGGATGGAGAAGGGGGTGAGAAGACAGGAGGTAGAGGGGGAGATGAGAGGGTAGAAGTGGGAGTGAGAAGACTAGAGGATGGTAGAAGTGGGGTGAGAAGACTAGAGGAGGTAGAAGTGGGTGAGAAGACTAGAGGAGGTAGAAGTGGGGTGAGAAGACTAGAGGAGGGTAGAGAGTGGGGGTGAGAGACAGAGGAGGGTAGAAGGGGGTGAGAAGACTAGAGGAGGTGAGAAGGGGGTGAGAAGACAGAGGAGGGTAGAAGTGGGGTGAGAAGACTAGAGGAGGGTAGAAGTGGGGTGAGAAGACTAGAGGATGGTAGAAGTGGGAGTGAGAAGACTAGAGGAGGTAGAAGGGGGTGAGAAGACTAGAGGAGGTGAAGTGGGAGTGAGAAGACTAGAGGAGGTAGAAGGGGTGAGAAGACTAGAGGATGGTAGAAGTGGGGGTGAGAAGACTAGAGGGATGGTGAGAAGGGGGTGAGAAGACTGGAGGAGGGTAGAAGGGGTGAAGACTAGGAGGATGGTAGAAGTGGGAGTGAGAAGACTAGAGGAGGTAGAAGTGGAGTGAGAAGACTAGAGGAGGTAGAAGTGGGGTGAGAAGACTAGAGGATGGTAGAAGGGGGTGAGAAGACTAGAGGATGGTAGAAGGGAGAGAAGACTGGAGGGAAGAGTGGGTGAGAAGGGAGGGAGAGGTGGGGGGAAAATAGAGAAGGGTAGAAGTGGGGGTGAGAAGACTAGAGGAGGAAGAAGGGGTAAAGCAGAGGAGGGTAGAGGTAGGGGTGAAATAGAGGAGGGTAGAAGGGGGGGTGAGAAGACTAGAGGAGGGAAGAAGGGTGAGAAGACTAGGAGTGAGGGATGAGGGTGAAAATAGAGGAGGGGGTGAATGGGTGAGAAGACTAGAGGAGGGTAGAGGTAGGGGTGAAAATAGAAGAGGGTAGAAGTGGGGTGAGAAGACTAGAGGAGGGAAGAAGTGGGGTGAGAAGACTAGAGGAGGGTAGAGGTAGGGGTGAAAATAGAGGAGGGTAGAAGTGGGGTGAGAAGACTAGAGGAGGGAGAGGTAGGGGGTGAAAATAGAGGAGGGTAGAAGTGGGGGTGAGAAGACCAGAGGGAAGAAGTGGGGAGAAGACTAGAGGAAGAAGTGGGTGAGAAGACTAGGGGGAGGGTAGAGGTAGGGTGAAAGAGAAGGGTAGAAGTGGGGGTGAGAAGACTAGAGGAGGCACACAAAGGGATTAAAGAAATATGAAGGGGACAAAAGTGAGATAAAATTAATGGAAGAAGGAGATGAGGAAGCGAAGTATGGATTAGAGAGAAAGGAAATAAGCAGAGAAAGAAGAAAGTGAAGAGGTAGAAAAGATGGGGAGGAGGGTGTAGGGAGGAGGGGGATGGGGGGTAGGAGGGTGAGGGGAAGAGGAGGAGGAGGAGGAGAAGGGGGTAGTGGTCGGTGAGGAAGATTTAGAGGTGATGATTGTGTCTGGGAGGAGGGTGTATGGAGAGTAGGGTGTATGGTGAGGAGGGTGTATGGTGAGAGGGTGTATGGGGAGGAGGGTGTATGGTGAGGAGGGTGTATGGTGAGGAGGGTGTATGGGGAGGAGGGTGTATGGGGAGGGGAGGTATGGGGAGGAGGGTGTATGGGGAGGAGGGTGTATGGGGAGGAGGGTGTATGGGGAGGAGGGTGTATGGGGAGGAGGGTGTATGGGGATGAGGGTGTATTGGGAGGGGGTGTAGATATGAAGTAGTAGGACACAATATAGGAAAGGAGACGTAAAAAGGAAGAGTTGATGAGGAAGAAGTGAGTGAGGAGTTAAGGGGTGAGTGAGGAGTTAAGGGGTGAGTGAGGACTTAAGGGGTGAGTGAGGAATTCAGGGGTGAGTGAGGAATTAAGGGGGAGTGAGGAATTAAGTGGTGAGTGAGGAATTCAGGGGTTAGTGAGAAGTCAATGGGTGAGTGAGGAGAGTTAAGGGGTGAGTGAGATGAGTTAAGGGGTGAGAGAGGGGAGTTAAGGGTGAGGTGAGAGTGGGCAGATGATTCTTCAATTCTCTAACAAGGGGGAACTAAGAATTAATAACCAACTCTCTTAAATCACATTGAAAATCTATGTGACTCAAGACACATCCCTCTACTATCTCTCTCTTTTATAAATTAGACACATATGTAACACTTGGGTATCTTTATTGAGGAAACGTTTCGCCACACAGTGGCTTCATCAGTCCAATACAAAGGAGAATGGTGAAGAACACGACAAATGTGACACCACCTGCGACTGCTGCACCTCTCCTGCCTACAGTATATAAGTTTCTTCTTTGCACATATGCTGTATTCTTTACAAGATTGATGGACTTACAACATCGACTCAAGGCCGACTGATTACCTCAAACTCCTCCTGATCTTCACGATTCTCCTGTGTATTGGATTGATGAAGCCACTGTGTGGCGAAACGTTTCCTCAATAAAGATACCCAAGTGTTCCATATGTGTCTAATATATCAACTTGTCGGTTCTCTGAACCATTCATTTACACACTATCTCTCTTTCACATTGAGAACCTATGTGACTCAAGACACATCCCACTACTATCTCTCACATTGAGAACCTATGTGACTCAAGGTACGCCCTATTACTCTATCTTTCTCACATTGGATATAAAGGTGTTTGAAGGTCGTATAGCAGAGAAGTATTGAGACAAAGACATAAAGTGGTTATTGGTTCTTCTGGTACATGTGTCTCGGTTTTCATACAATCGACATCATAATTACACTAAGGTAACTTCCTTGATTCTAACTTCGTTCAGTAGACAGAGATTGCACATCTCTGTATACAACAGACATAGACATAGCGCAGACGATACAGGGACTGACATGAGAGCAAGATGTATCGAGGACACAGGAAACCTCTACGACAATGTAAACAAAACATCCAGTGGAACAAAATTAATTTAATACTTAACGTAAACATATTTCAGCTCTCGTGGAAACCTTTTAGAAATATAAAATGAATCAGAGAACAAAACCTAATCTCATTACTCTGCACGGAAATACAAGGAATATAATAGTTTTCTTTAAAAATAGGATCCAGTAAATCCCAGCTACACCCTCCTCCTGTCTTGATCTGGTTGCCTCCTAATCACCAGATACTGTATGTCTCCTACGAGTTTAGAGCTTCATTTTTTTTATATTATATAATAAAAATATATTTTTTATCTAGATCACTACAGCCTGTTTCTGGCGGCTCCGGGTATTTTGGAATTCATAATTAGTTTACTGTCCGACGCTTTGATGAACTTGAGCTCTCAAGTTGCGCAAAGTCTGAGGTTTCCTCAACGTGTTAACACGAAGCTGTATCCATATGCAGGCCAAGAGAGTCCGGGGGTAAACCTGGATGCTAGCACGAAACTGTAGTTGTGTAGGAAACCCCAGAGTCTGGGGGATTTTCCTCACGTACGAAGGACGTACGAAGTCTCTGTTTTGACTCCTTGGACTCCCTGCTGTACACAACTTCATCTAAGTTAGCTGGTGGAAAGCGCAGACGGAGACTGAGAGGAGAGTCTTGATCAACTGCTGGTTGAAAGGCAGAGTCCACAAGTAGGTGGAAATACATAATCAACCATTATTCTAATCAGCATAATTCTTGAATATATACATCAATACTCCCTCCTTCGCGCCCTTCATCATTTAATATCACCGCTACTCTTACACCTCAACGTCTCACGGAAACACAATATTTAATCTTATTTACGACATTTCTCTCAAGGGTAAAATGTTCCATGAGCGAAAAAGCTTTGTCTTAATAAAGTCTATCTATGCTCTATTAGTCTTTGTATTGCAAAGTTTTCTGAGCACATAACTGTTCAGCTAAACAACTAAAGTATTATAAGCGTATAAATTCCCTCCAGGTATTCTCTGGAGCGCAGAGAATACCTGGAGGGAAAACACTGTAGTGGTTGGTACCAAACACATTCCAACGGGAGGCAGCAAATATGGAGGAAGATACCTCATTAAACAATAGGGGGTCAAAATGTGTACTAAATACACGTCATGCACAGAAAGACTATTTCACGTCGACAGAAAATCCCCAAAAGCTACTTTTCTGTAGACTCATTCTCTCAGTCACCATGAACATTTTCAGAGAATAAGGGGTACTCGAAGGAGCGAAATCGGCCAGTCAAACTGATTTTCAAGACAGAAACAGTGGGGAACAGGATCCTGCAGGAGAAACCACGACTAAAGGAATCAACAACATTCCAGAGGGTGTTTCTAGTCCGAGACAATCCTACTAGTAGGATTGTATGGTCCAGTGGGTTAGAGCGTCGCGAATTTTCGCTCACCATGAGGCTGGCTAAAACAACACGGGTTTGATCCCCCGGCTAGTCGCAGTATTGGATATATGGATATATATATATATATATATATATATATATATATATATATTATATATATATATATATATATATATATATATATATCCAGTAAAAGTAGGTCTTAGACAGGATTTTTAACATATTTGTAGAAGGGGTTGTAAGGAAAGTGAACGCTGAGGTGTTGGGGAGAGGTGAGGTATTAAAAATAAGATGAATCTGATAAATAGTGGAAGCTGTCACAGTTGGTTAATGACAAGGCTCCTCTGGGAACAGTGTCATTAGCAAAATCATAAAGTATGTGCAATTAGAGATTAGATATCAGATTGTAAGGAGGGTGTATGGGAAGAAATGAACGTGATCAGATCCTAATGGTTCTATGAGAAATGTGGGGAACCAGAAGACTGACGAATGGAAAAATGTAGGTTGGTGCATTGAGGCATCTTTTGAGACAAAACACTATCCGTGGTGGCAAAACGGGGAATGCGTTAGAGAATAGTGGCATCAAGACTGTTGTATGGGTATGGAGCATGGGTTTCAAACCATTCCGCAAGAGGAAGAGGTTGGAAGCATTGGAGGATGAAATAAAACTGGATGACTTTTATGGAAAGGGGTAATGGAGGTTTTGAATGCTAGGGGCATGGACACCCAACATGCTTGAGTAAGCATGTTGAACAGCAGAGAAGGCTTGTGTTTTTTTTATGATTTTATCTGCTGTTCGAGTGTGAGCAAGGAAACATTCATTAAGGGATTCATGGAAACTGGTTAGTCAAAGGTGAGCCCTGATAGTGGGAAGTGCAGTGACTGAACTCTGAAGGAGAGGTGAAGATGCTAAGTTGACACCCTCCCTCACCTCACACTCAGTACAGCCAGACAGACGTTGACACCCTCCCTCACCTCACACTCAGTACAGCCAGACAGACGTTGACACCCTCCCTCACCTCACACTCAGTACAGCCAGACAGACGTTGACACCCTCTCTCACCTCACACTCAGTACAGCCAGACAGACGTTGACACCCTCCCTCACCTCACACTCAGTACAGCCAGACAGACGTTGACACCCTCCCTCATCTCACACTCAGTACAGCCAGACAGACGTTGACACCTCTCTCACCTCACACTCAGTACAGCCAGAAGACGTTGACACCCTCCCTCACCTCACACTCAGTACAGCCAGACAGACGTTGACACCTCCCTCACCTCACACTCAGTACAGCCAGACAGACGTTGACACCCTCCTCACCTCACACTCAGTACAGCCAGACAGACGTTGACACCCTCTCTCACCTCACACTCAGTACAGCCAGACAGACGTTGACATCCTCTCTCACCTCACACTCAGTACAGCCAGACAGACGTTGACACCCCCTCACCTCACACTCAGTACAGCCAGACAGACGTTGACACCCTCCCTCATCTCACACTCAGTACAGCCAGACAGACGTTGACACCCTCTCTCACCTCACACTCAGTACAGCCAGACAGACGTTGACACCCTCCCTCACCTCACACTCAGTACAGCCAGACAGACGTTGACACCCTCTCTCACCTCACACTCAGTACAGCCAGACAGACGTTGACACCCTCCCTCACCTCACACTCAGTACAGCCAGACAGACGTTGACACCCTCTCTCACTCACACTCAGTACAGCCAGACAGACGTTGACACCCTCCCTCACCTCACACTCAGTACAGCCAGACAGACGTTGACACCCTCCCTCACCTCACACTCAGTACAGCCAGACAGACGTTGACACCCTCTCTCACCTCACACTCAGTACAGCCAGACAGACGTTGACACCCTCTCTCACCTCACACTCAGTACAGCCAGACAGACGTTGACACCCTGCCTCACCTCACACTCAGTACAGCCAGACAGACGTTGACACCCTCCCTCACCTCACACTCAGTACAGCCAGACACGTTGAGAGCCTCCCTCATCTCCTGATCTCACATGATTACTTTCTTGCCAAATACTTTCCATTCATTATAACTTTTTTCCTCCATGATGAGAGCTGTCTTGTGGTACCTGGGTGTGTCTGGCAATAGCTGGGTGTGTCTGGCAGTGCCTGGGTGTGTTTGCCAGTGTCTGGGAGTGTCTGGCAACGCCTGAATGTGTCTGGCAGTGCCTGGGTATGTCTGGCAGTGCCTGGATGTGTTTGCCAGTGCCTGGGAGTGTCTGGCAACGCCTGAATGTGTCTGGCAGTGCCTGGGTTTGTCTGGCAGTGTCTGGATGTGTCTGGCAGTACCTGGGTGCGGCTGGCAGTATCTAGGTATGTGTGGCAGTGCCGAGTGCCAGAGGCACCCTCTCTCCCTTAGCTGCGCTCAAACATTATATATATATATATATATATATTATATATATATATATATATATATATATATATATATATATATATATATATATATATATATATATATATATATTAAAATTCTATATCATATATAATAATGTATATTAATATGCTTAACAATTCACAAACGTGCAAATTATTTACAAATATTATCTCAGTCCACATCAGCATTCGAACCTGCCCACTCTGAATATTATATATATATATATATATATATATATATATATATATATATATATATATATATATATATATATATATATATATATATATATATATATATATAAAATAGATAGGCTGTTTCACCGAGGCAGGGTGACCCAAAAAGAAAGAAAATACTTTCATCATCATTCAACATTTTCACCTCATTCATACATAATCACTGTCACTTCAGAGGCGCTCAGATACGACATGTTTAGAAGTCTCTTCAAACTGTCAATATCCCAAACCCCTCCTTTAAAGTGTAGGCATTGTACTTCTCATTTCCAGGACTCAAGTCCGGCTAACCGGTTTCCCTGAATCCCTTCACAAAATATTACCCTGCTCACTCTCCAACAGCTCGTCAGGTCCCAAAAACCATTCGTCTCCATTCACTCCTATCTAACACGCTCACACACTCTTGCTGTAAGTCTAAGCCCCTCTCCCACAAAGCCTCCTTTATCCCCTTCCTCCAACCTTTTCGAGGACGACCCCTACCCCGACTTTCTACTTTGATTCATTCTCTCTAAATGACCAAACCACGTCAACAACCCCTCTTCAGCCCTCTGAATAATGTTTTTAGTAACTCCACACCTTCTCCTAATTTCCACACTCCGAATGTTAGTGTTGTGTTGAATGTTAGTGTTGAGTTGAATGTCAGTGTTGTGTTGAATGTTAGTGTTGTGTTGAATGTTAGTGTTGTGTTGAATGTTAGTGTTGTGTTGAATGTTAGTGTTGTGTTGAATGTTAGTGTTGAGTTGAATGTTAGTGTTGTGTTGAATGTTAGTGTTGTGTTGAATGTCAGTGTTGTGTTGAATGTCAGTGTTGTGTTGAATGTCAGTGATGAGTTGAATGTCAGTGTTGAGTTGAATGTTAGTGTTGTGTTGAATGTTAGTGTTGTGTTGAATGTCAGTGTTGTGTTGAATGTCAGTGTTGAGTTGAATGTTAGTGTTGTGTTGAATGTTAGTGTTGTGTTGAATGTTAGTGTTGTGTTGAATGTCAGTGTTGTGTTGAATATCAGTGTTTTGTTGAATGTCAGTGTTGAGTTGAATGTTAGTGTTGTGTTGAATGTTAGTGTTGTGTTGAATGTCAGTGTTGTGTTGAATGTCAGTGTTGTGTTGAATGTCAGTGTTGAGCTGAATGTCAGTGATACGTTGAAAGTGTTGCATCAGTGTTGTGTGTCAGTGTTGCTTCAGTATTACAATTTTGGCTTAAATAGCAACGCTCTTCTTGTCAAATAAGACAAGCGAAAATTTGTATATGCAATAATTTCGCAAAATCATTCTGAACCTAACGAAAAAAATATATATTTCATTGTGTTTGTTTATTATTAAATTACTGTAAACTTATCTAAAATATGCTTAGTTGGATTAGGATAAATTAAATTGCGCTTGTTATAATAAGGTTAGGTAAGTTTTCTAAGGTTCTTTTGGTACAAAATTTTTAAATTTTTTACATTAATGTAAATGAAAAAAATATATCTTTAAACGTATAAGATAAAAATTTAGAAAGGACTTAATTTTAAATGAGTTCTTGCTAATTGACCAATTTTACTTATTCGGCACGATATATATATATATATATATATATATATATATATATATATATATATATGTATATATATATATATATATATATATATATATATATATATATATATATATATATATATATATATATTCAACATGTCGCCGTCTCCCACCGAGGCAGGGTGACCCAAAAGAAAGAAAATCCCCAAAAAGAAAATACTTTCATCATCATTCAACACTATCACCACACACATACATAATCACTGTCTTTGCAGAGGAGCTCAGATACGACAGCTGAGAATTGTCCTCCCAGCTGTCAATATCCCAGACCCCCTTTAAAGTGCAGGCATTGTACTTCCCATTTCCAGGACTCAAGTCCAACTAAATCAATTAACTGGTTTCCTGAATCCCTTCACACAATGTTACCCTGCTCACACTCCAACAGATCGTCATGTCCCAAAAACCATTCGTCTCCATTCACTCCTATCTAACACGCTCACACATGCTTGCTGGAAGTCCAAGCCCTTCGCCCACAATACCTCCTTTACCCCTTCCTCCAACCTTTTCTAGGACGACCCCTACCCCGCCTTCCTTCCCTACAGATTTATAGGCTCTCCAAGTCATTCTACTTTGATCCATTCTCTCTAAATGACCAAACCACCTCAACAACCCTACTTCAGCCCTCTGACAAATACTTTTAGTAACTCCACACCTTCTCCTAATTTCCACATTCCGAATTTTCTGCATAATATTTACACCACACATTGCCCTTAGACAGGACATCTCCACTGCCTCCAGCCTCCTCCTCGCTGCAGCATTTGCAACCCATGCTTCACACCCATATAAGAGTGTTGGTACCACTATACTTTCGTTCATTCCCTTCTTTGCCTCCATGGATAACGTTTTTTGTCTCCACAGATACCTCAATGCACCACTTACCTTTTTTCCTTCATCAATTCTATGGTTAACCTCATCCTTCCTAAACCCATCCGCTGACACGTCAACTCCCAAATATCTGAAAACATTTACTTCTTCCACAATCCCTCTCTCCAATGTGATAACCAATTTTTCTTTATCTAAATCGTTTGATACCCTCATCACCTTACTCTTACTTATGTTCACTTTCAACTTTCTACCTTTACACACCCTCCCAAACTCGTAAACTAACCATTGCAACTTTTTTTTAGAATCTCCCATAAGCACAGTATCATCAGCAACTGCCATTTTGTATTTGATTTCCCATACTTTAATCCCACCCCTCTCCCCTACCTTTATCTAAATACAGTCCACATATATGCTTCAATGTAAACACTTGATCTACACATCCCCTACCCACTCTAAATCTTCATTGCTCATCTGCACTCATAGTTTCTGTCTTACCTCTAATTCTTTCAATAATAACCCTACCATACAATTTACCTGGTATACTCAGTAAACTTATTCCCCCAAAATTTTTACAATATCTTTTATCCCCCTTCCCTTTATATAAAGGAACTATACATGCTCTCTGCCAATCCCTAGGTACCTTCCCCTCTTTCATACATTTATTAAACAAAAATACCAACCACTCCAGCACTATATCACCCCCTGCTTTTAACATTTCTGTCGTGATTCCGTCAGTTCCAGCTGCTTTACCCCCTTTCATTCTACGTAATGCCTCACGCACCTCCCCCACACTCACATCCTGCTCTTCTTCACTCCTAAAAGATGTTATACCTCCCTGACCAGTACATGAAATTACCGCCTCCCTTTCTTCATCGATATTTAAAAGTTCCTCAAAATATTCCCGCCATCTACCCAATACCTCCAGCTCCCCATCTACTAACTCTCCTACTCTGTTTTTAACTGACAAATTCATTCGTTCCCTAGGCTTTCTTACCTTGTTTATCTCACTCAATTTTTTTCTTATTTTCAGCAAAATTTCTTGACAGTGCCTCTCCCACTCTATCATATGCTCTCCTTTTGCGCAGTACCTCCTTGTGTGGTTGCTGCCTCTACCAACCTACTACCTATATACATATATATATATATATATATATATATATATATATATATATATATATATATATATATATATATATATATATAATTATAAATATATTGGAGACTTGGAGCTGACAATATAATTATAATTCTCCCCAGAAGTAACGGTAATGAGGATCATTTTATTTATATTTAAGTTATCTAATAAAAAGATGAAACAAGACGCATATTGAAGGTCCACACAGATGAATCATTATTTTAATGATAGCAGCTATGAATCACATGAGCTGGCGCCACCATCTGGCACCACCATCCACCACCATCACCCTGTATCACCATCCGCCACCATCACCTTGTATCACCATCTGCCACCATCACCCAGCGTCACCATCTAGCACCAGCATCACCATCTAGCATCGCCATCTGACTCCACTATCTACCACCTGGCACAACTACCTGCTACATGCCCTAGGAAACATTCCTAAGCAAGTAAACCCACACCAAGGCTTTGATAAGTTGAATACAGAAGCATACAAAGTATACAAATATGGTCCGCTGAGGAAACATTAAAGAAAATAGTACAAAGAGAATGCAGATGAATTTAAAGAAAAAAGTGGGTTACCGAATCATTTAAAAAAAAAGGAGAAAGTATCTCAAAGAGGGAAACAGGTTCCAAGTCCAGAGTTTGCAGGTAGAACAGAAACTTAAACATTCATCTTAAACAGAAGAAGATGCGCAACGGGAACAAAAATGCGGTCAAGGAAATTACTGGAAAGTTTCTACATAAACCCCAGATACAAGTCGAGAACCACATGTAGAACTGGTCTATCATTCACATGTAGAACTGGTCTATCATTCACATGTAGAACTGGTCTATCACTCACAAGAGCATCATAACACTGATGACGGTAAATAAGTATGCTTTATCTTAGAACACCAGAATGGTGGTAGACGGAGATTTTTTTTAATTACCTCCGACTGCATTACAAATCATTTATCTGAATTAGAAAAAAAAAAAAACCCTGCAGCACCTGGGTCAGATTCAAGGAGGTTAGAAATGGAGAGGTTCAGAATACCACTAACACGATCACTCGGTATTCCTTTGAGAAAGCTTAGGTCTTGGTGAAATGCCAGAGGACTCTTTAAAAGTGCAGATATAGTTCCTTTGAACAAAGGAAGCAGTAGAGTGCTGAAAAAAAAATAATTACTGACAAGAAATATCACATCACCAGTCTTTCAAAACATGATCTGCATCCCAAACCAAGCGAGGAGATCGTGACTGTCACAGCTGCTGGATCATTACGACTTACAAAGGCTTTGTAAGACAATCGAAAGACAGATGTGGTCTACTGAACACGTTTTTTTTTTCCGAAAGTATTGGCAGATGTGATTATGGAATGATGTAACGAGAAAAGTTGGCAAATAATTATTCAGTTTTTTTCTGACCGATGGGACCAACAAAAAAAGCAGTAGCAAATCTAACAAAATCTTATCTTAGCAAAGTAAAAAGCTCAGTATCTCAAGGCGTGGTCCTGGTGCCTCTATTATTTCTCATCCTCATAGCAGATATACTAAAAAAAAAAATTCTAGCAACAGTTTCTTATCACCATCTGCGGCCGATGCGAAAATAAGCATGAGGGATAACTCAGTAGAAAACATTTAAAAAATGCCAGTTGATATAAACAAAGTCTTCCAGTGGGTAGTAGAAAAAACACAGTGTGTGCAATGGTGAAAATTCCAGCTGTTCAAATATGAAAAAAAACGATTAATTGAAAAGGTTCCGCTATGCAAAATATAAGAGAACCACTTAATATAAAGAGAGTAATATATCATTCAGAGAAAACAATAAGCAAAACTATTATAACAATGGTATATAACACCAACACCATGGAGTCTCGGTACAGAGGATAACTCCTACAACCTCTTGTTAACCTCTGACCCAATTCCTGGGTATGACCTACTTGCACTTGTGGGCCCCGCCATCCTGTGATGTGACTAACTACTGCACCTTATCTGACTCCAATATATATGAGTCCATCTTCCTATCCTATGAGATTCATCAAGATCATGACACAGAATACCAGCTTCCAGGCCGAGGGACTCATTACTTCACCTTCCACGTGTTTCTGTTTACATTTCTCCAAGGCTGAGGGTTTGTTTACCTCATATTCTACAGTTCTCGCACATCATCTCTGTATTGATCTGAAAAAAAACATTGATTGGCGAAACGTCTTCAAATATTATTCCCAATTGTTTTAATTGTGTCTAATTCCTCAAAATAAGTAAATGTTGTTAATGCTCGAAAAGATATACAGATAGTTTACTGCCAGAATAGAGCAAATAAACTAGATAAACTTCTAAAGGTACTGAATATGTACTCTTAGTTACATTATAATATATATATATATATATATATATATATATAATATATAATATATATATATATATATATATATATATATAGTTACTATATGACTTAGAAAACAAGTAAGCAAACACTAGGACATATTTATTAGAAAACGTTTCGGTCCTGGGACCTTGATCAAGGTCCCAGGTAAACACCTGCAAAGTTTGGCCCCATACCATACCACCTGACACAAGGGTCTCCTATCATCACCTGGCACCATCATCTGGCACCATCACCTGACACAATCACCTGGGACCATCACCTGGCATCACAAATTGGCACCATCACCTGGCACCATCACTACTTGGCACCATCACCTGGCACCATCACCAAGCACCACTACTAGGTACAATCACCTGACACCACTACTTTGCATCATCACCTGACACCATCACCTGGCACCACTACTAGGCACTACTATCCTCGTCCTCCTGTCTATTTCCCTTCTATCTTCTTTCTCCCATCCTCTCTCCCTCCCCTCTTCCTAATTCCCTTCTTTTTATCCATCTCTCTCTCTCATCCTCGCATCTTCTCTCCTCTTCCTCCTCCCTTTTCTTCTTCACTTCCTCCTAGCCCTTTCCTCATTCTCTCCCCCTCCACGCCATACGTCATCTGTCATATATATTAGAAGAAAGCTGGAGGGGGACTGATGGGGACTGGAGGGGAGCTGGAGGGGGACTGATGGGGGCTGGAGGGGGACTGATGGGGGATGGAGGGAGTAGCTATCGGGGCTCCACCATGATTTATCCTCAGGTAATGACGCGTGTGCTGCACACGACTTCAATTGAATTTTTTGCAGGTTTGAGGAGGGCAAACAGGAAATCCCATTTTGATTTTGAGTGGAAATATATTTTTTTTTGTTGACTTTCATGTGGAAATCCTGTGTTTTTAAGGTTTTGGTATGGAATTTATATCCTGTTTTAGGTCTGGGGAAAACAAACAATTCTTTCTTAGGGTGTTTGAGGACGGCAAACAGAAAGTGTTTTCATGGGGGTTTTAATATGAAATATGTATAGTTATTTTTTTAGGAGAAAATAACAATCTTTGTTTTTTTCGAGTGAAAATTCTAACCTTTTTTTTTTTCTCTTAGTTCTGAAGAGAAATGAGAATATTTTATTTTTCGTAAAGAAAAATGCAATTTCCATTTTTTTCAAGTTCCGGGAAGATATATGAACAATTTTTCCTTGTTTTGAGGAGACGAAATTATTTTTCTTCCTAGATTTAAAGATGATATATAAACTTATCCACTTTTTGTTCTCAAGGAATCTATAATCCTTTGTTTTTGTTTTCAGAAGAATCTCTATTCCATTGTTTTTGTTTTCAGAGGAATCTCTATTCCATTGTTTTTGTTTTCAGAGGAATCTCTATTCCATTGTTTTTGTATTCAGAGGAATCTCTATTCCATTGTTTTTGTTTTCAGAGGAATCTCTATTCCATTGTTTTTGTATTCAGAGGAATCTCTATTCCATTGTTTTTGTTTTCAGAGGAATCTCTATTCCATTGTTTTTGTTTTCAGAGGAATCTCTATTCCATTGTTTTTGTTTTGACAGTGTAAACAATGTCTATGTTGCTCTGCGTTCGCTGACTCATTTCAGTTCTCCTCTTGACTTTATAAATCAAGCGAGTGGTTAGCGCACTGGCCTTGTGTTCCAGGACTCGCTTGTCCAGGGTTCGAGTCTCACCCGATCCCTGATTTGTTTGCAAACGCGTTATTACTAGTTTGTGAGTTTTGACTTCATAATTCATGCGGGTTTAGAGGGAAAATTGTGTTTCGATGACTCCGCATGTAAGCTTGACACATGGCTCAGTTGGAAGCTATATTCATCATAGCTCACCCTGAGGTGTGAGGGTTGCGTGCACTGGCCTGATGCCAGCACCAACAGGCCAGTTGATGCGCGACCCGAGAAAAGCATCCCCATGTTTCAATAGCCCAGCCTCCTCTACCTCAGTGCTTGCATTAAGAATAGTGAAGGACGCTCATGAAATTCTGATGCAACAAAATATAGTTAATATATATGTGTGTGTGTCTATGTATGCATGTACATATGTGCACGTTCGCATAATTATGCGTGTATGTATGCATGTGCATGGGTATGTATGTAATGTGTGTGTGTGTGTGTGTGTGTGTGTAAGAATGCCCGTGTGTACACATTTGTGGATGTCTTCGTATATATATATATATATATATATATATATATATATATATATATATATATATATATATATATATATATATATATATATTATTGTACTCACCTAATTGTGGTTGCAGGGGTCGAGACTCAGCTCCTGGGTGTGTGTGTGTGTGTGTATGCATTTACTTATGTATATATATGAATGTGAGGTATACATGTGCATGCGCATTATTGTATGCAGATGCATAGGAATGTATATTATGCATATTTATACATATGGGTATGTGCTTTCTTGCGGATGTGTGTGTATATGTATACATGTGTGTCTGTGTGTGTATGTGCATATGTAAACGTGTGTATATGCGTAATTATGTATACATTTGTATATATATGCTTGTAAATATGAATGCATTTGTGTATGCATGCATTCACACATGTACTCACCTAGTTGTACTCACCTAGTTGTGGTTGCAGGGGTCGATTCATAGCTCCTGGCCCCGCCTCTTCACTGGCCGCTACTGGGTCACTCTCCCTGTGCCATGAGCTTTATCATACCTCTTCTTAAAGCTATGTATGGAACCTGCCTCCACTACATCGCTTCCCAAGCTATTCCACTTCCCGACCACTCTGTGACTGAAGAAATACTTCCTAACATCCCTGTGATTCATTTGAGTCTTCAACTTCCAACTGTGTCCCCTTGTTGCTGTGTCCCATCTCTGGAACATTCTGTCTCTGTCCACCTTGTCAATTCCTCTCAGTATCTTATATGTATACGTGTAGTGGTGGTGATAGCATTAGTGGTTGTAGTGTTGAGGCGATAGTGGTGGTGGTGGTCGCAGTACTGGTTGTGGTGGTGGTCGCAGTACTGGTTGTGGTGGTGGCAGTGATTGTGGTGACAGCATTGATGATGGTGTTGGTGGCAATATTGATGGTGGTGGCAGTATTGATGATAGTGGCAGTATTGATGGCAGTGGCAGTATTGATGGTGGAGGCAGTATTGATGGTGGTGGCAGCGTTGATGGTGGTGGTAGTATTGATGGTATTGGCAGTATTGATGGTAGTGGCAGTATTGATGGTAGTGGTAGTATTGATGGTGGTGGCAGCGTTGATGGTGGTGGTAGTATTGATGGTGGTGGCAGTATTGATGGCAGTGGCAGTATTGATGGTGGTGGCAGTATTGATGGTGGTGGCAGCGTTGATGGTGGTGGCAGTATTGATGGTAGTGGCAGTATTGATGGTAGTGGCAGTATTGATGGTGGTGGCAGTATTGGAGGTGTTGGTTGTAGCAGTATTAATTGTGGTGGGAGTGGTGGTGGTGGTGGCAGTATTGGTGGAGGTGGTGAGTGTATCGTTGTTGCTGTTGTTGGTGGTGACAGATGGTGGTAGCAGTACTGGAGGTGCTGGCGGTAGCCATATTGATGGTGGTAGTGGCAGTATTGATGTTGGTGGCAGTATCGCTGGTGGTGGTGTGGTGGCAGTATTGATTGTGGTGGTGGAGGCAATAGTGGTAGGGGTGGCAGTGGTGGCAGAGGCAGGCATCAAGGTAACGTTCCCATACAATACAGCCATACAGTGCCACTCAAGAGGATTCCTGATTCTAACACAGTCACATAGTGAAGCTAGGAGACGAAGGAAGGAACCAGAGATGAAATACGTAATAAACGAGAGACAGACAAAGGAGAAAAAAAAACCTAGAATAACAGTTACACCAAAACCTTCCCGAAAGAGGACATAAATACCGTCAGTGGACATAAATACCGTCAGTGGACATAAATACCGTCAGTGGACATAAATACCGTTAGTGGACATAAATACCGTCAGTGGACATAAATACAGTCAGTGGACAGATTGCACAGCATTAAACTTGAGGTAACCCGCCTTGCAGGTAAATACTTGTAAATATAATAACAATTAAAGACGTAGTGAAGCGTTAAACCCAAAACAAAACAAAAAATCATAGGCACGTCCTTTAAGGTATTAAATGTGATAATGTATAGAACAAGTATAGATCAAGTAACAAATAATGAAGAACCATCAACAAAGTCTTAGAAAATCTAAGTTCGTGGAAGAAGAAAAAAATTGTGCAAGTAATTAAAAGTACACATTTGGAAGGGATATCTAATTAAAGGTATCCCTTGAGTTGGTAACTAATTAAAGGTACCCCCTGGGGGATACCTATTTAAATGTATCCCCTTGAGGATACCTAATTAAATGTATCCTTTCTTCTATACCTAATTAAAGGTACCCTTTGGGGATACCTATTTTAAGATATACCTTCAGGGATACCTAATCAAACTTGCGAGGTGACACGGTTGGTTAAGTATGTTAATCTTGGCTATTGATGGTCTCAGATATCCATCATGGCTCCTCTGTGACGCTCAGATGAACCAGTACCATCATTTACAATCACCAGTTTGTGATTGTCACAATTGTCTTCAGTTACCCATCACTGAGAGTGATTGTCACCAGTTACCCATCACTGAGAGTGTTACGAGAGTTACCGGTTACCCATCACTGAGTTTGAGTGTCACCATTGTCACTGGTTACCCATCACTGAGTGTGACTGTCACAAGTTACCCATCATTGAGTATGACTGTCACCACTGACACCAGTTACCCATCACTGAGTGTGAATGTCACCACTGTCACCAGTTGCCCATCACTGAGTGTGACTGTCACCACTGTCACTGGTTACCCATCACTGAGTGTGACTGTCACCACTGACAGCAGTTACCCATCACTGAGTGTGACTGTCACCACTGTCACCAGTTACCCATCACTGAGTGTGACTGTCACCACTGACACCAGTTACCCATCACTGAGTGTGACTGTCACCACTGTCACCAGTTGCCCATCACTGAGTGTGACTGTCACCACTGTCACTGGTTACCCATCACTGAGTGTGACTGTCACCACTGACAGCAGTTACCCATCACTGAGTGTGACTGTCACCACTGTCTCCAGTTACCCATCACTGAGTGTGACTGTCACCACTGTCTCCAGTTACCCATCACTGAGTGTGACTGTCACCACTGTCTACAGTTACCCATCACTGAGTGTGACTGTAACCACTGTCACCAGTTACCCATCACTGAGTGTGACTGTCACCACTGTCTCCAGTTACCCATCACTGAGTGTGACTGTCACCACTGTCTCCAGTTACCCATCACTGAGTGTGACTGTCACCACTGTCACCAGTTACCCATCACTGAGAGAGGATGAGTGATGAGAGAGACTCTTCTCATCAGTACACTTCCTGGCGAGACACTTCCCGGTGTGTGTGTGTGTGTGTGTGTGTTTGTGTTTGTGCGTGTGTGTGTGTGTGTGTGTGTACTCACCTAGTTGTGGTTGCAGGGGTCGATTCATAGCTCCTGGCCCCGCCTCTTCACTGGCCGCTACTGGGTCACTCTCCCTGTGTGTGTGTGTATGTGTGTACTCACCTAATTGTGGTTGCAGGGGTCGAGACTCATTGTGTGTGTGTGTGTGTGTGTGTGTGTGTGTGTGTGTGTACACCGAAAGTTAAGAAAGGTCAAGGCTGCTGCTTCCTTCATCTCTGATGCTGCAGACCTTCCGATGCCTGGCCTTCCATCGGCTGTGACCTTTGTAGGTGACCTACAACTGAGGATGACCTTAGCACCTGACAGTTGTGACCTTTGAAGGTGATTTATGACCGATAATGACCTTTGTCGGTGACCTGCAACCTGACCGTTGTGACCTTTGAAAGTGACTTATGACTGATAGTGATAATTGAAGGTGACCTATGATTGATTGCAACATTTGTGACTTATGACTGCAGTTGACATTTGTAGGCGACTGTTGATGACCTCTGAATATGACATGTAACTGACAGTGACTCTGGAAGATGACCTGTGATAAAGGTGACTCTTGAATGTGACCTGTGATGACTGCATTGCAATGTACGGCGCTCTCAGAATCTTTATTCGATGCTCAGGTCCTTTGTTGCAGAGACCAGTCTTGTTACAAGCCTTTCTACCTATTGATTCTCCTTCATGTTGTTGAGCTGTGCGAGGTTTATGCTGGCCCTTGCTTTCAGAAAGTCTGGCCTTACACAGGTAATGTATAATTTCTTGGAGGATTTTCTTGTATTTACCTTTCATGTTTTTTTCTTATTAAAAGTTGTTCGGTTTATTTGCAACTCAGTCGAGAGGTTTGGTTTAGTAATCCATCTCATAATTGTTTCTCATCTCTCTGAGCTTCTTTCTCTCATCATTTTTCCCATTTCTATTTTCTCTATAATGAGAACTTAAAATATATAACGCCTTCTCACGATAAAATGGCATCTCACTACCAAATAAAATTAGCATTTGTGTGAATAGAGGAAAATGAAATCGCATTTGATGTACCCAGTGTACATGACACTCGTGAATATGAAAGTCATAGACGGGGCAAACACGCATAAATTTAATCACTGGAGTAACTGAAAATTGGAGATGTTTTAGATCTGGACAGGAGACTCCAGCAATTGTTCGGTATATTATGATTCATAACTGAAACATTTCCCTGCACGAAATATACATACATATATATATATATATATATATATATATATATATATATATATATATATATATATATATATATATAAAGTTAGTATATGAGAGGTTTTTACAAAGTAGAAGTGATGCAAGGAGGGAAGAGTATATGGAGAGAAAAAGAGAGGTTAAGAGAGTGGTGAAGCAATGTAAAAAGAGAGCAGATGAGAGAGTGGGTGAGATGTTATCAACAAATTTTGTTGAAAATAAGAAAAAGTTTTGGAGTGAGATTAATAAGTTGAGGAAGCCTAGAGAACAAATGGATTTGACAGTTAAAAATAGGAGAGGAGAGTTATTAAATGGAGAGTTAGAGGTATCGGGAAGATGGAGGGAATATTTTGAGGAGTTGTTAAATGTTGATGAAGATAGGGAAGCTGTGATTTCGTGTGTAGGGCAAGGAGGAATAACATCTTGTAGGAGTGTGGAAGAGCCAGTTGTGGGTGTAGGGGAAGTTCGTGAGGCAGTGGGTAGAATGAAAGGGGGTAAGGCAGCTGGGATTGATGGGATAAAGATATAAATGTTAAAAGCAGGTGGGGATATAGTTTTGGAGTGGTTGGTGCTATTATTTAATAAATGTATGGAAGAGGGTAAGGTACCTAGGGATTGGCAGAGAGCATGTATTGTTCCTTTGTATAAAGGCAAAGGGGACAAAAGAGAGTGCAAAATTTATAGGGGAATAAGTGTGTTGAGTGTACCTGGTAAAGTGTATGGTAGAGTTATTATTGAAAGAATTAAGAGTAAGACAGAAAGCAGGATAGCAGATGAACAAGGGGGCTTTAGGAAAGGTAGGGGGTGTGTAAACCAAGTGTTTACATTGAAACATATAGGTGAACAGTATTTGGATAAGGGTAAAGAGGTTTTTGTAGCCTTTATGGATTCAGAAAAGGCGTATGATAGGGTGGATAGGGGGGCAATGTGGCAGATGTTGCAGGTGTATGGAATAGAAGGTAGGTTACTGAAAGCAGTGAAGAGTTTTTATGAGGATAGTGAGGCTCAGGTTAGAGTGTGTAGGAGGGAGGGTTACTATTTCCCAGTAAAAGTAGGCCTTAGACAAGGATGTGTGATGTCACCGTGGTTGTTCAATATATTTATAGATGGGGTTGTAAGAGAAGTGAATGCGAAGGTCTTGGCAAGAGGTGTGGGGTTAAAAGATAAAGAATCAAATACAAAGTGGGAGTTGTCACAGTTGCTTTTTGCTGATGACACTGTGCTTTTGGGAGATTCTGAAGAGAAGTTGCAGAGGTTGGTGGATGAATTTGGTAGGGTGTGTAAAAGAAGAAAATTGAAAGTGAATATAGGAAAGAGTAAGGTGATGAGGATAACAAAAAGATTAGGTGACGAAAGATTGGATATCAGATTGTAGGGAGAGAGTATGGAGGAGGTGAATGTATTCAGATATTTGGGAGTGGACATGTCGGCGGATGGGTCTATGAAGGATGAGGTGAATCATAGAATTGATGAGGGGAAAAGGGTGAGTGGAGCACTTCGGAGTCTGTGGAGACAAAGAACCTTGTCCATGGAAGTAAAGAGGGGAATGTATGAGAGTATAGTTATACCAACACTCTTATATGGGTGTGAAGCATGGGTGATGAATGTTGCAACGAGGAGAAGGCTGGAGGCAGTGGAGATGTCGTGTCTGAGGTCAATGTGTGGTGTGAATATAATGCAGAGAATTCGGAGTTTGGAAATTAGGAGGAGGTGCAGGATTACCAAAACTATTATCCAGAGAGCTGAGGAGGGGTTGTTGAGGTGGTTCGGACATGTAGAGAGAATGGAACGAGACAGAATGACTTCGAGAGTGTATAAATCTGTAGTGGAGGGAAGGCGGGGTGGGGGTCGGCCTAGGAAAGGTTGGAGGGAGGGGGTAATGGAGGTTTTGTGTGCGAGAGGCTTGGACTTCCTGCAAACATGTGTGAGCGTATTTGATAGGAGTGAATGGAGACAAATGGTTTTTAATACTTGACGTGCTGTTGGAGTGTGAGCAAAGTAACATTTATGAAGGGATTCAGGGAAACCGGCAGGCCGGACTTGAGTCCTGGAGATGGGAAGTACAGTGTCTGCACTCTGAAGGAGGGGTGTTAATGTTGCAGTTTTATAACTGTAGTGTAAAGCACCCCTCTGGCAAGACAGTGATGGAGTGAATGATGATGAAAGTTTTTCTTTTTCGGGCCACCCTGCCTTGGTGGGAATCGGCCGATGTGTTAATAAATAAATAAAAAAAAAATATATACATATATATATATATATATATATATATATATAGAAGAGTAAAATCTTCTAGCCGAGTGTGACTACATTGCAACCCCATCTCGTTAGTCAGTTACATTATTAGCATCAAGGCACCAACCACCCTTGAAGGTCATCTCCACAATAGTCTTTCCACTAAAACCGTGGGACGAGTTCCACGACCCATGTAGGCAAGGAGGCCAAGCACGAATTTAAGTCTCATAAATATTTTGTTTACGGTTTAAGGAGCATGAACGACCCACATTCTCACAGCTTGAAGAATAGATTCCTCAGTTTAGTATGGTTAATATAGATGGTGCTTGTTTATCTTAAACGGTTTGTTTAATCACAACAGATGGTGCACGCCTGTCTTAAACGTTTTCTATAGTCTAAAGACAGCACTTAGACTTACTTATTATACCGTAGTCATACGGTATCTTAATGTAATACCATAGCCAATAATAAAAGTTAATATATATTTGTCACAAACTAATGTATATGTAGACAGTATAAGAGGTATAAAGACAGATATAAAGATACAAGTTGGAGAATACACCTTCGGTGGTACAATATTCCTCACTGTACTGACCTTAATAAACTCTCTTCTTACATAGTTAAATGTACAAAATTCAAGTCTCTATTCTTCTTCTGGTATCTGTGAATTTGGGCTCTACTCCAATTCATTCAGAAGATGAGTACTGTACATTCGAGCCTGGCACTTAATTCCTCTGAAGAGGATTATAAGCATTCATGGAACCCTACGGCCAGCCTTCCCTGTCCACGTCGAAAACAAGTGTATTTGAGGCGGGGTAACGGCATACGAATGTGGTCTCTGTACTCTCACATACCACAGATCAAAATGAAAAACTGAAAGACGGGAAGAGCTTATATTTTTTTTTAAATCGAAGCCTCGCCACAGCCCATTGTCTGTCACTAAGGTAAACAGAGACTGACGGGATGGCAGCCTCAAATATTAAGATGGAGTTACCATCCTTTCATGGACAAACATTTACCTTATAGTGTCAGACTACAAATGTTTATCTACAACGTTTGAAAGTTACTTCCGATAGAGTGGAAGTTGAACGAGATGGTATCTACATCAGAGTAGTGGGGCTGATGCAAGGAGGGTACACACTGTGTATCACAGTAGTGGGGCTGATGCAAGGAGGGTACACACTGTGTATCACAGTAGTGGGGCTGATGCAGGAGGGTACACACTGTGTATCACAGTAGTGGGGTTGATGCAAGGAGGGTACACACTGTGTATCACAGTAGTGGGGCTGATGCTAGGAGGGTACACACTGAGTATCACAGTAGTGGGGCTGATGCTAGGAGGGTACACACTGTGTATCACAGTAGTGGGGCTGATGCTAGGAGGGTACACACTGTGTATCACAGTAGTGGGGCTGATGCTAGGAGGGTACACACTGAGTATCACAGTAGTGGGGCTGATGCTAGGAGGGTACACACTGAGTATCACAGTAGTGGGGCTGATGCTAGGAGGGTACACACTGAGTATCACAGTAGTGGGGCTGATGCTAGGAGGGTACACACTGAGTATCACAGTAGTGGGGCTGATGCTAGGAGGGTACACACTGTGTATCACAGTAGTGGGGCTGATGCTAGGAGGGTACACACTGTGTATCACAGTAGTGGGGCTGATGCTAGGAGGGTACACACTGTGTATCACAGTAGTGGGGCTGATGCTAGGAGGGTAAAACACTGTGTGATCTGAAATTTCAGTAGTGGGGCTGATGCTAGGAGGGTACACACTGTGTATCACAGTAGTGGGGCTGATGCATGGAGGGTACACACTGTGTATCACAGTAGTGGGGCTGATGCATGGAGGGTACACACTGAGTATCACAGTAGTGGGGCTGATGCATGGAGGGTACACACTGAGTATCACAGTAGTGGGGCTGATGCATGGAGGTTACACACTGAGTATCACAGTAGTGGGGCTGATGCAAGGAGGGTACACACTGAGTATCACAGTAGTGGGGCTGATGCATGGAGGGTACACACTGTGTATCACAGTAGTGGGGCTGATGCATGGAGGGTACACACTGTGTATCACAGTAGTGGGGCTGATGCATGGAGGGTACACGCTATGTATCACAGTAGTGGTGCTGGTGTAGGAAGAGTAAACACTGTATACAGCAGTAGTGGTGCTGGTGCAGGGAGAGTACACTGTATCACAGTAGTGGTGGTGGTGCAATTAGAGTACACACTGTGTACCACAGTAGTAATACTGTGGTACACAGTACTGTGATACTACTGTAGTATACAGCCTTCTTCATTAGTGACTGAATTGTTCTCAGCATCAATCGTTCAAGTTTAATATGCTGTCTCTTCCCTCCTCTCCTCAGCACTGTCTCTTCTCTCCTCTCCTCAGCACTGTCTCTTCCCTCCTCTCCTCAGCACTGTCTCTTCTCTCCTCAGTCTCTCCACAACCTCACCCACCTACGTCTTCCATGGCCCACTTCCTCAACTTCAATTACCTCTTCCTCCTCCTCCTCACTCTTCACTTCCATGCAGTTCGTGCCTCACTCCTCAATCTTCATTTCCCTGTCTGTCTGTCTGTTTATCTCTTTGTCTGTTTGTTTGTCTGTCTGTCTGTTTGTCTGTCTATCTGTTTATCTGTCTGTCTGTTTGTTTGTCTCTCTGTCTCTGTCCTGAGTATGTTCACTTTACTCTCTCTAACACTCCTAACAAGACACAACTTGTTACACAAGTGACCACTGAACATCTCAGACGTAGGTACAATTGAACACCTCAGACGTAACTACCATACCATTGAACACCTCAGACGTAGCTACCATTGAACTCCTCAGACGTAGCTACCATTGAACTCCTCAGACGTAGCTACCATTGAACACCTCAGTCGTAGCTACCATTGAACACCTCAGTCGTAGCTACCATTGAACTCCTCAGACGTAACTACCATTGAACACCTCAGACGTAACTACCATTGAACTCCTCAGACGTAGCTACCATTGAACACCTCAGACGTAGCTACCATTGAACTCCTCAGACGTAGCTACCATTGAACACCTCAGTCGTAGCTACCATTGAACACCTTAGTCATAGCTCCCATTCAACCCTTCAGTCGTAGTTACCACTGAACACCTCAGCCGTAACTACCATTGCTCATAGAAGACGTAGCTATCATATCATTGAACACATCAGTAGTAGCTACCATTGAACATCTCAGTCGTAGCTACCATTGAACACATCAGTAGTAGCTACCATTGAACACCTCAGTCGTAGATACCGTTGAACACCTCAGTCGTAGCTACAATTGAACATCTCAGTCGTAGATACCATTGAACACCTCAGTCGTAGCTACAATTGAACATCACAAGCATTGAACACACGCACGTACGAGCTATGTAAATGCCGATTTCTTAAAAAAAAAAAAATATTGATTTCGATCGCTGCGCGACCCCTGAAAGGTATCCCTTTATTCCATAACCCCAGTCCCCTGTACCTCAAACCACGCGATTGGAATAGTGCAGAGTGCGGTATAAGTTGACAATGCAGTTAAATATAAGTACTGAAGATATGAAGAGAATCAGAAGAGGTATACACAAGTCATCACGAGGAAAGTAATTTCAAAATTTCTTCGATTAAAAATGGTATATTAGGACATTCACATTTCAAATCTAATTTACATCCCTGAGACAGACCAAGGAGACCAACACACAAGATTATTAAAACGCTGAAATGGTGAAAGCTAATCAGACGTGACACTTTGAACTCATGGCCTCTAAAGCAGTACATGAATTTTCCCAGTTTCTTCCGAATAAAGTACATTTTAACCTAGGCAAGTTAAAATCAATCCAGCTGTTAAATCCAGCTGTTAAGAAAGTAAGTTAGTAACTTTTATGTAAGATTAATGTACATTGCATACAAATTATTACAATGGTCTTGAGAGGGCACACATGATATGGGAAAAGTAAGGAACATTAGGTAGATTTATTCCAAGATAACCAAATAAAGTCAAACACTCTTGATTTTTTCTGCTGGGAAAACACTTTCTCTAATTATTTCACAGAAACTAATTTTATTAATAAAACCAATTTTATTGATATTTGTATAAACCTTGTTAATTAACATCGACAAGTTGGTTTAGCAAGACACGCAAAACAAACACTAGGATTTGCTTATCAGAAAACGTTTCGGTCCTTCTAACATACAGAGTTTGAAGTGATCAAGGTCCCAGGACCGAAACGTTTTCTAATAAACATGTCTTAGTATCAACACTATTAATAAAACTAGCACGCATCAGCACCAGAAGCTGCCACAAGATGCGTTTTCCAACCTAAACCCGTCAAACGTTTCACCCCTTTCATACGAAACATCAGTCATTGTAGACTGGTGCATCGTATGATGCACCAGTCTACAATGTTATATTTTAATTAGAGGAAAGCGCCAAACCCGCTGGGATCAAATAGCGCCTGTGGAATAGGAATCATTGAGATTCGATCCAAGAATGGGGAAGATAAATCCAGTTCCTTTGATCAAGAGCCCCACGCCAGTATCCAGGCAAAATGATGCAATAAGGTAAAATAATAGTATATACCATTTCGAGAGTGGCATAATGCCATCAACATTATTATACCAGTGTTAACGTTTTGAAGGCGCTCGGGGAAACCCGTCTTTACCTACCCCAAGAAAACAAATCTTTGGAATGACCTACGGAACACTGTGCCTAGGTCACCCACGCATGCACATAGTCCCGGGAATCTTGCCCAAAATACATTATACAGGGGTTGAAATTTTGAAGCGTTCTCGAATAATAAAGGAAAATCTGTGAGAAGGCAAACGAAAAATGTCGCTGAGATTGTTCCAAAAAATAGAAAACTCTTATATAGTTAGATTTTAAAATATACCTGAAAACCGCGGATTCTTATTTTTTCCAGTTTTCTTATTTGTGTTCCAGTTAAAATTCTCTACAATTCTGTAAGAAAAAATGTTTGATATAGAATTTATAAACAATGCAGTTTGATAAAAGTGGCCCAAAATGGCAAATTAGCTCCCAAACAGCACAAAATTAATACAAAAATACTTCGTATTAAGGTACACCAGCTGACGAGGCGTCCTCTAGTGAGTGCAACGGGCAAGAAATTGCTTAATAAAATTGGCAAATTGAAATTTACACAGCATTAGGTAAGTGACAGGCTGCTGAGTTTTAATAAATCCCACCAAATGGTTAAAGTTGCCGATCAAAAAGACATTCTCCAGCGACTGATCTGATTCCAATGATTCCATTTTTTATTTCAATAAAATTTTCATTTAGTCACGCTAAATGTATGGGTTATTATTCTTATTATATAATATTTCGCTAATAATATTGTGAAGCCAATCAAAAGAAATATTCTTTATTCATTGAAGAAAAAGGCGAATATCACTATTCAATAATATTAATAATTTGGATGATTGAATGAGTCAATCTCCAGTTATAAAGCCTATTGCAAATATTCCAGTTTTTTTTTTTACGATTTTACAACATCAACAAATTTGTGAGTCCGCAAACGAAACTTAATATTTACTATCCTGACCTTAAGATTCATCAGCTATTAAATATTGAAGGCAGTCAGAAGAAGTAAACTGAAAATTATTTAAAGTGATTTGACGTGAATTAAAGTTTCAGACTATTTTACACATAAAATGGTCAAACCTGCTCCTGCCCCTGAGGGTTTTGGAAATTATTCGAGGCACTCCATGATGCTGGGGATGGAGTTACTAACCTCAGTCACAGGGATGGGGACTTTAATATGTCAGTTGTTCTGAGGAATTGGTCATTGTTACCTTAAAAGTGTTGAAAAATTTGAAGCCGATTGGGTGCGGCGTTCTCGAGCTTAGTGTAATAAAATCGAATAGTTGGAAAAAAAAGAGAAACAGAAAAAAAAATTCGGGCTACCTTTTACAAGGTTTCCTTTCGGGGATTTCTAAAAAAAATGTAACATTTCTTTTTTTTCCAATAGGACTGCAAAGAATTTGAAATAAAATACAAATGAGGAAAGAATACCGAGAAATATTGAGAACTGGGCAGAGTTGCTCCTCCACACATCCCTACACACGACTTCTGAGTCACTACGTTTATCTCCAAAATCCCCTCGATATCATTTCCTCAATTTGTCCGCATCAGAAAGTCCCTTTCCCTTCTCGCTTCCCTCATTTCCCCTCCTATTCCTTCTCCTCCTTATCCCCCCTTCCCTCATCCCCCTGTCTTTATCCTGTTCCTTCATCCTCTTTCCTATACCCAATAAGAGCCGTGGCTTCTATAACTCCGCATGTTGGATTGCAATCCTGACATGGCTCCCTCACTCCTGCTGGCTTCGCTGATACATCTCTTGTAAACTGATTTCGCGTTCCCATTTGTATTACGACTTTATTTTCCAATCATCATGAGCAGTCAGTGGGAAAGAGAACTTGGTTCTGCATCTGTCTGTCTGTCTCTCTCTCTCTCTAACACACACACACACACACACACACACACACACACACACACACACACACACACACACACACACACACACACACATACACACATACACACAAACACACACACAAACACACAAACACGCCAAACACCACAGAACAGCAGGAGACCAAGGCAAGAGTATGATGAGAGTAATAGAGCGATGGTTGACACACTGGCCGAATTGGCCAGAAGGGCTCATGCGAGCAGGGCGAAGCTAGTGATCATGGGTGACTTCAACCATAAGGAAATCGATTGGGAGAACTTAGAACCACATGGGGGCCAAGAAACATGGAGGGCTAAAATGATGGAGGTGGTACTGGAAAATATCATGTACCAACATGTAAGGGACAATACCAGAGAGAGAGGAGAGGACGAACCAGCGAGACTAGACCTAGTATTCACCCTGAGTAGCACAGATATTGAGGACATCACACATGAAAGCCACCTTGGGGCCAGTGATCATATGGTTCTAAGCTTCGACTACATAGTAGAGTTACAAGTGGAGGGAGAAGCAGGAAGGGCTGCACGAATGAAGCCAAACTACAAGAAAGGTGACTACGTGGGCATGAAGAACTTCCTGCACGGAGTTCAGTGGGACAGAGAGCTGGCAGGGAAGTCGGTAAACGAGATGATGGAATATATGACAACAATTTGCACGGAAGCTGAGGGAAGGTTTATACCCAAGGGTAACAGGAAAAGCGAAAAATCCAGGATGAGCCCATGGTTCACCCAAAGGTGCAGGGAAGCCAAAACCAAGTGTGCCAGGGAATGGAAGAAGTATAGAAGGCAAAGGACCCAGGAGAATAAGGAGAGCAGTCGTAGAGCCAGAAATGAATATGCACAGGTAAGAGGGAAGCCCAAAGACAATACGAGAATGACATAGCAGTGAAAGCAAAATCTGACCCAAAGCTGCTGTACAGCCACATCAGGAGGAGAACAACAGTCAAGGACCAGGTGATCAGGCTGAGGAAGGAATGAGGGGAGGTCACAAGAAATGACCACGAAGTGTGTGAGGAGCTCAACATGAGATTCAAAGAGGTGTTCACAGAGGAAATATAAGGGCCTCCAGAAAGGAGGAGAGGTAGGGTACACCATCAGGTGCTGGACACAATACACACAACTGAGGAGGAAGTGAAGAGGCTACTAAGCGAGCTAGATACCTCAAAGGCAATGGGGCCGGATAACATTTCTCCATGGGTCCTGAGAGAGGGAGCAGAGGAGCTATGTGTACCCCTAACAACAATCTTCAACACGTCTATCGAAACAGGGCAACTACCTGAGGTATGGAAGACAGCAAATGTAGTTCCAATTTTTAAAAAAGGAGACAGAAACGTAGCAATAAACTACAGACCAGTGTCACTGACATGTATAGTATGCAAGGTCATGGAGAAGATTATCAGGAGAAGAGTGGTGGAGCACCTAGAAAGGAATGAGCTTATCAACGACGGCCAACACGGTTTCAGGGACGGGAAATCCTTTGTCACAAACCTACTGGAGTTCTATGACAGGGTGACAGCAGTAAGACAAGAAAGAGAGGGGTGGGTAGATTGCATATTCTTGGACTGTAAGAAGGCGTTTGACACAGTCCCACACAAGAGATTAGTGCAGAAGCTGGAGGACCAGGCAGGGATAACAGGGAAGGCACTACAATGGATCAGGGAATACCTGTCAGGAAGACAGCAGCGAGTCATGGTCCGTGTTGAGGTGTCAGAGTGGGCGCCGGTGACGAGTGGGGTTCCACAGGGGTCAGTCCTAGGACCGGTGCTGTTTCTGGTATTTGTGAACGACATGACGGAAGGAATAGACTCCGAAGTGTCCCTGTTTGCAGATGATGTGAAGTTGAGAAGAATTCAATCGGACGAGGACCAGGCAGAACTACAAAGAGATCTGGACAGGCTGCAAGCCTGGTCCAGCAATTGGCTCCTGGAGTTCAACCCCACCAAGTGCAAAGTCATGAAGATTGGGGAAGGGCAAAGAAGACCGCAGACGGAGTACAGTCTAGGGGGCCAGAGACTACAAACCTCAATCAAGGAAAAAGATCTTGGGGTGAGTATAACACCAGGCACATCTCCTGAGGCGCACATCAACCAAATAACTGCTGCAGCATACGGGCGCCTAGCAAACCTAAGAACAGCATTCCGACATCTTAATAAAGAATCGTTCAGGACCCTGTACACTGTGTACGTTAGGCCCATACTGGAGTATTCAGCACCAGTTTGGAACCCACATTTAGCCAAGCACGTAAAGAAGCTAGAGAAAGTGCAAAGGTTTGCAACAAGACTAGTCCCGGAGCTAAGGGGTATGTCCTACGTGGAGAGGTTAAGGGAAATCGACCTGACGACACTGGAGGACAGGATAGATAGGGGGGACATGATAACGACATATAAAATACTGAGAGGAATTGACAAGGTTGACAGAGACAGAATGTTCCAGAGATGGGACACAGCAACAAGGGGACACAGCTGGAAGTTGAAGACACAGATGAATCACAGGGATGTTAGGAAGTGTTTCTTCAGTCACAGAGTGGTCGGGAAGTGGAATAGCTTGGGAAGTGATGTAGTGGAGGCAGGTTCCATACACAGCTTTAAGAAGAGGTATGATAAAGCTCATGGCGCAGGAAGAGTGACCCAGTAGCGGCCAGTGAAGAGGCGGGGCCAGGAGCTATGACTCGACCCCTGCAACCACAACTAGGTGAGTACACACAAACATGCACACGCGCGCACCGGTTACAGAAAGGTCCGGGATTAGATTTCCGGGAAGTGGGAGGTGTGTACGCAAGTCCCCTTATATCTGGTGATTTTATTTACTCTTCATTAAACAGATATCTGGGTGATAGACGACTGATGTAAGTAACGTCTTGTGAGGAAAAGATCAGAAAAGCAATCACAGAATATTGTTATTCTCTTCTTCTAACTCTACCATAGGTAATAAAACACGTCTCACCACACACCATAACAGTTTCTGAAACTAGTGGATAAATATAAGAGGGGTGTGAGAGAAGACAGACGAACGTTAGGTTAAAGAATACATGCGGAACTTATGATACATTTATTGTGGCAACGTTTCGCTCACCAGGAGCTTTGTCAAGCCGTTACAAATACTACAGGGACACATAGGGTTATATAAAGGTATTCGAGCGGCAGTGATGGAAGGCAGCAGTAGTACCTACCTCTTGATTTTGTGGTTTGAAAGTGGACTCCATACACGTATATTTTTATATACCAGAAGGTAGATAAAAATATAAGTGTATGGAGTTTATAGAAGAAAACATATAGAAAACAATGGCAAGAAATGAATGAAAGGATGAAGACAAATCAGAGGAAGGAGGAAGAAGATTGAAAGGGAAAATAACTTGGATCAGAGGGGAGACAGAGCAGTTATGGAATAAACTAAGAGAGATGAAATAGGGGAGAGGAGAGTGGAGAGGTGAAGGAGGGAATGTAATCAAGTTTTGCTGGCCCGCTAAAGAGGAATGACATGAAAAGTGATGGGTTAAAGACCGAAATACTAGGAAGGCAGCAAGAGAAAACAAATTAATGCGGACATTGTGCCAGATATAAGAGGAAAGACAACATACAACATAGTTGAGCAAGAGTAAGGTAAATATAGAGAAAGATGTTAAGAAGCTGAAGGAAAGGTGAAGAACAAACCATAATATTAAGATTTCGTGAGACAAGTGAATAACGTTATGATACCTGCAACTGCAAACCAAGAAGTCAGTGAATTAGTAGATTTAATGTATATAGAAAAGGTTGTGAAGTGATAATGTTGGACACAGTGTTTGAGGATAGAGCACTTCGTGTCTGATTGGCTGTGGGTATTTCTGGTCCAGGTCTTGTCCATGAGATGGCCAATGATAAAGCAATGACGAGGAATTAAATGTTGACAAGGACTGAAAATACGAACAAATGCAAAATTGTGGTATCAAGGAGTAAACAAGGAAACACAGGAGGCACTCCATCAGATCCAAACCTGAAGTACAAAATCCACCCCTCATCCCCCAACCCCCTGACTCCACCTCTCAATCTCACTGTCCTACCCCCACCCTCTTCATCCCATGTCTCCAACCCCAACACCCACCAACATCTGTTCTGTTGTAGATTCGCTGGTATAACCGCCCGGCCCGAGCCTTTTCCAAGAGGTGGCCCGGCCTTGGCTTCCTGTCGTGGGAGATCTTCTGGGACTAGCTGTCCCCAGGCCTAGCCCCATTCCTCGCCCCCATGGGGCTCGGAGGGAGAAGCTAGGCAACTTGGGCTGCCATAAACCCCGCCCACACTGGGTTCCAAGGGTGTGGCAGTTGCATAGCAGCAGACAATGTCAGGAGGTGCAAAGGCAGCAAGCACTACAGGATCCTTTTGGAGCCACACCGTAACTCTGGGCATTAAGCCCGAGTGTTGGGGAAGCTCGAGAATGCCTCTTGCTGTGTGTGCTGCTGCTTCACTTGTCCGTTGCACTCCATCTTGCCCAACGCCTGTGTCCCACCCTCACCCCGTCATAAGTTTCAATCTCCTGTGAGCGGGTTATGTGTGTACTATCACCCCCGTGTTCTACCATACTGTCTTCCACCATCAAATTCCTCACTCTGCAGACTAGTAAGCTTTTATTGCAATAACATTATCAATGATCTTGTTAAAGATCTTAATCGAAACGACTAATTTCTTTCTATCTAACCACACCAGGAGAACAATAAGAGAGAGAGAAAACGGTACATCAGATTAAAAGATACAATTAACTTTTAAATAATGACAAGCCTAGGCAGACAAAGGCTTCACGAATTTCACGGTAAACACGCAGCTCAAGTCTGACGAAACAAAGTTGAATCCAGGAAAAAAAAACAGAGCGAATCGATCAAAATTGAAACTACTGAGAGTGGAAAACGCTAATGAAAAAGAAAACACACACAGACACTGAAAAAAAAGGAGGAACAAGAAACGGAGATTAATAATAATGTTGCCAGTAATGAGAAACTTGAGAAAGTGAAAAAGAAAATCACCAAGATGAGAGGAGAGGAAGATCCATTAAAGATTTGAGTTGGTATTTTGACTTAGTAAGATCGATAGAGTAAATGACGTAAAAGAAGAGTCTGGGAGCCAATGACCACCTGGTGCAAGGCTTCTATCACCTGGTGCTAGGCTTATACTACCTAGTGCTAGGCTTATACTACCTAGTGCTAGGCTTATACTACCTAGTGCTAGGCTTATACCACCTAGTGCTAGGCTTATACCATCTAGTGCTAGGCTTCTATCACCTGGTGCTAGGCTTATACCACCTGGTGCTAGGCTTATACCACCTCGTGCTAGGCTTCTATCACCTGGTGCTAAGATTATACCACCTGGTGTTAGGCTTCTACACCTGGTACTAGGCTTATACCACCTGGTGCTAGGCATATACCACCTGGTGCTAGGCTTATACCACCTGGTGCTAGGCATATACCACCTGGTGCTAGGCTTATACCACCTTGTGCTAGGCTTCTACAACCTGGTGCTAGGCTTATATCACCTGATGCTAGGCTTAGTTTGCCTGGTGGAGGAGGGAATGGAGAAGAGCAGGATGGAGAGATAAAATATTAACCAGAATGCAACACGCATTGTCCCACTCCAACCCCACCATCCCACTCCAACACCCACCCACCATCCCACTCCAACCCCACCATCCCGCTCCAACACCCACCATCCCACTCCAACCCCACCATCCCGCTCCAACCCCCACTATCCAACTCCAATACTACCATCCCACTCCAGCCTCCACCATCTCACTCCAACCTCCACCATCTCACTCCAACCCCACCATCCCACTCCAACCCCACAATTCCAATTCCTCTACAAAATCCTCCATCCCACTCTTGCCCATACATTAATTAAAACCAATCCACTTTAACTACCACCATCCCACTCCAACTAATATCATTCCACTCCAGCCTTATCTTTCCATTTTAAATCATATCATCCCTCTCCAACCCCCACGACCCAACTCCAACTCCCACCTCTCCAGGTAAACTCCAGGTATCCCATTTCAATCCCTCCATCCACATGGAATTCCTGTCATCCCACTCCATCATTCCGCTCCAATCCTCAATATCCCACTCAAAACCGCGTCCCCAAGCAAATCCCCATAACATCTCGCTCAAACTCTCCACCACCCCTCTCCACTCCTCACCATCCAATTACAACATCTAGCATCCCTCTCTAAATTCCTATCATCGCATTGTCGCTATAACACTCTCACTCCACCATCCCACCTCATCCCCCGCCACCCAGTTCTAGCCCCCTCCTTCCTACTCTAAGCCACAATCAGATTCAAACTTCCACTATCCTACTACAACATCCACCATCCTACTACAACATCCACCATCCTACTACAACATCCACCATCCTACTACAACATCCACCATCCGATCACAACATCCACCATCCTACTACAACATTCACTATCCTACCACAACATCCACCATCCTACCACAACATCCACCATCCTACTACAACATCTACCATCCGACAACATCCACTATCCTACCACAACATCCACCATCCGATTACAACATCCACCATCCTACCAAAACATCCACCATCCTACTAAAACATCCACTATCCTACCACAACATCCACCATCCGATCACAACATCCACCATCCTACTACAGCATCCACCATCCTACTACAACATGCACCATCCTACTACAACATGCACCATCCTACTACAGCATCCACCATCCTACTACAACATGCACCATCCTACTACAACATGCACCATCCTACTACAACATGCACCATCCTACTACAACATGCACCATCCTACTACAACATGCACCATCCTACTACAACATGCACCATCCTACTACAGCATCCACCATCCTACTACAACATGCACCATCCTACTACAACATGCACCATCCTACTACAGCATCCACCATCCTACTACAACATGCACCATCCTACTACAGCATGCACCATCCTACTACAACATGCACCATCCTACTACAACATGCACTATCCTACTACAACCCCCACCATCCTACTACAACATGCACCATCCTACTACAGCATCCACCATCCTACTACAACATGCACCATCCTACTACAACCCACACCATCCTACTACAACATGCACCATTCTACTACAACCCCCACCATCCTACTACAACATGCACCATCCTACTACAACCCCCACCATCCTACTACAACATGCACCATCCTACTACAGCATCCACCATCCTACTACAACATGCACCATAATACTACAACATGCACCATCCTACTACAACATGCACCATCCTACTACAACATGCACCATCCTACTACAACATGCACCATCCTACTACAACCCCCACCATCCTACTACAACCCCACCATCCTACTACAACATGCACCATCCTACTACAACATCCACCATCCTACTACGACCCCCACCATCCTACTACAACATGCACCATCCTACTACAACCCCCACCATCCTACTACAATATGCACCATCCTACTACAGCATCCACCATCCTACTACAACATGCACCATCCTACTACAACATGCACCATCCTACTACAGCATCCACCATCCTACTACAACATGCACTATCCTACTACAACATGCACCATCCTACTACAACATGCACCATCCTACTACAACATGCCTCCTACACATGCCATCTACTACAACATGCACCATCCTACTACAACATTCACCATCCTACTACAACATGCACCATCCTACTACAACATTCACCATCTTACTACAACATGCACCATCCTACTACAACATGCACCATCCTACTACAACCCCCACCATCCTACTACAACCCCACCATCCTACTACAACATGCACCATCCTACTACAACATCCACCATCCTACTACAACCCCCACCATCCTACTACAACATGCACCATCCTACTACAACATGCACCATCCTACTACAACCCCCACCATCCTACTACAACCCCCACCATCCTACTACAACATGCACCATCCTACTACAACATCCACCATCCTACTACAACCCCCACCATCCTACTACAACATGCACCATCCTACTACAGCATGCACCATCCTACTACAACATGCACCATCCTACTACAACATTCACCATCCTACTACAACATGCACCATCCTACTACAACATGCACCATCCTACTACAACTCCCACCATCCTACTACAACCCCCACCATCCTACTACAACTCCCACCATCCCAGTTCAACCTCTACCGTCACTGTGGATATCTCACCAAGCGTGTGCGAGGTCAGAGGTGGTCAGTCCCTCAACCTGGAGAAGAAGTAAGCTTGAGTTAGTCAGTCTCTCGGCCGTGGTGTATGATCACCTTCATAGCTTCCACTTCACCTCCCAGCCTTTTGCTGTCACCTCTTTATTTCGAATGAAGAAGCCTGCTGAGCAGTCGAAAGTTTTCGTCGATAGTCACTAAGCTCCTGCTTGTCGGCATTGTATTCCGTTAATATAATGATGCGTATCCTCATTCACTTCATTATACTCGACCAATCCCCTCTAACCCTATTATTCCTCTACATCCCCAACACCTCTTTCCCACCAACCCACTGGAACCTGCAACAGGCTCCTCAACCCCAACCAACCCATACTAACCTACTGAAGCCTCTTTCACTTCTCACCATCCCCCTCCAGCAGCAGCAGCAGCAGAGTGGAGCAGCTCCGTTGAAACCTGAGAGAACATTTTTGTGCCCTTGTCCCAGCCAATGAACGTCCTCGGAAGTTTTTTTTTCTACAACTTTGTTCTTTATGTGTGTTTATTCACCTAGTTTTATTCACCTAGTTGCGATCAGATAGTTATACTCACCTACTTGTGATTAGTTATCCTCACTTAGCGAGTATTGACTCATGTGTTGGCAGTAGTGTATACTCACCTAGTTGACCTCACCTAGCGAGTATTGACTCATGTGTTAGCAGTAGTGTATACTCACCTAGTTGACCTCACCTAGCGAGTATTGACTCATGTGTTCGCAGTAGCGTATACTCACCTAGTTGACCTCACCTAGCGAGTATTGACTCATGTGTTCGCAGTAGTGTATACTCATCTAGTTGACCTCACCTAGCGAGTATTATCTTAGTTATATTCATCTAATTGTACTCACCCGTTTCATTATGGGATTTTGTTTGCATTTGTCGAATTACAGCTCCTGGTCAAGTCTCCAAACCTTGAGTACCTTCGTAACTGACTTGTGACTTTCGGGGCCTAGTCATAACTAGTCGTTAACCTGCGTACGACGTTTGGATGCTCCACATTTACCTTTAAAGAATAAAAAGGGACAATACCACGACTGAAACGATTCACAGATAACCCAAACATAGAAGTCTAAAACTTATGACGACGTTTCGGTAGTCTAAGTCGGACCGAAACGTCGTCAAAAGTTGTTCTCCAATGTGCTGGTTATTCGTATATTTCCGTTCAGTGCTTGGCTTTAGTGAGGGATATTGGCGACAAGTGAGGTAAGGAGACGACGTTTCGCTCAGTCTCAGGAGATGATACTGAACATGTCAATATATATAGACGGGGAAGTAAAGGTCACGGGTTATATTTATAGCAGTGTTGCTCGGAGGTAAGGTCACCTGCACCATTTTTATAACGTACCAGTGTAGGGTGAGTTGAGTGAGGGGGTACCCGTGTAGGATGAGTTGAGTGAGGGGGTGCCCGTGTAGGATGAGTTGAGTGAGGGGGTACCCGTGTAGGATGAGTTGAGTGACGGGGTACCCGTGTAGGGTGAGTTGAGTGAGGGGGTACCCGTGTAGGATGAGTTGAGTGAGGGGGTACCCGTGTAGGATGAGTTGAGTGAGGGGGTACCCGTGTAGGATGAGTTGAGTGAGGGGGTACCCGTGTAGGATGAGTTGAGTGAGGGGTACCCGTGTAGGATGAGTTGAGTGAGGGGTACCGTGTAGGTGAGTTGAGTGGGGGGTACCGTGTAGGATGAGTTGAGTGAGGGGTACCCGTGTAGGATGAGTTGAGTGAGGGGTACCCGTGTAGGATGAGTTGAGTGAGGGGCCCGTGTAGGATGAGTTGAGTGAGGGGTACCCTGTAGGATGAGTTGAGTGAGGGGTACCGTGTAGGATGAGTTGAGTGAGGGGGTACCCGTGTAGGATGAGTTGAGTGAGGGGGTACCCGTGTAGGATGAGTTGAGTGAGGGGGTACCCGTGTAGGATGAGTTGAGTGAGGGCCCGTGTAGGATGAGTTGAGTGAGGGGTGCCCGTGTAGGATGAGTTGAGTGAGGGGTGCCCTGTGTAGGATGAGTTGAGGAGTGCCCTTGTAGGATGAGTTGAGTGAGGGTACCGTGTAGGATGAGTTGAGTGAGGGGTACCCGTGTAGGATGAGTTGAGTGAGGGGTACCCGTGTAGGGTGAGTTGAGTGAGGGGGTACCCGTGTAGGAGGAGTTGAGTGAAGGGGTACCCGTGTAGGATGAGTTGAGTGAGGGGTACCCGTGTAGGATGAATGACGGGTGCCCTTGTAGGATGAGTTGAGTGAAGGGGTACCGTGTAGGATGAGTTGAGTGAGGGTGCCCGTGTAGAATGAGTTGAGTGAGGGGGATGGTTGGCGAGACAAAATGCGTCTTGATATTGTTGGTTGATATTACTAGAGTCACAGAAGCCCTAACACAACATCTCATTTTTCCCATCATCATCTTCATCATCATCATCATCATCATCATCATCATCATCATCATCATCATCATCATCATCATCTTCATTCTAACTTTGTGATGACCCAGATATTACTGAAACAGAGTCTTACACGCGGACTTATATTCCAGGACCCATGTGTTAAACGTAAGTTCTACTATGTTGTTCGTGTCGTTCCCTAAGCATGGGATCCTGTAGATCCATGTGCATGTTCCAGAGTCTGATGATTTGGAGGATGATTTTTGACACAAGAACAATTATACTTGAGGTGCTGTGCTTGAGAGTTCTGGAGATGGATGGGGAGATTTTCCTGCGTGTAGGACGAAGCGTCTTGCTCAGCTTCTGGGGAACCACAAAAAATACTGAGCTTCTGGGGAACCACGAAAATACTGAGTTGGGAACACGAAAATACTGAGCTTCTGGGAACCACGAAAATACTGAGTCTGGGAAGCACAAACAATACTGAGCTTCTGGGGAACCACGAAAATACTGAGCTTCTGGGGAACCACGAAAAATACTGAGCTTCTGGGGAACCACGAAAAATACTGAGCTTCTGGGGAACCACGAAAAATACTGAGCTTCTGGGGAACCACGAAAAATACTGAGCTTCTGGGGAAGCACAAACAATACTGAGCTTCTGGGGAACCACGAAAAATACTGAGCTTCTGGAGAAGCACGAAAAATACTGAGCTTCTGGGGAACCACGAAAAATACTGAGCTTCTGGGGAACCACGAAAAATACTGAGCTTCTGGGGAAGCACGAAAAATACTGAGCTTCTGGGGAAGCATAAACAATACTGAGCTTCTGGGGAACCACGAAAAATACTGAGCTTCTGGAGAAGCACGAAAAATACTGAGCTTCTGGGGAAGCACAAAAAATACTGAGCTTCTGGGGAACCACGAAAAATACTGAGCTTCTGGAGAAGCACGAAAAATACTGAGCTTCTTTGGAAGCACAAAAAATACTGAGCTTCTGGAGAAGCTCAGTATTTTTTGTGCTTGCCGTCTACAGAATAAAACGTAAAATAGGAGCAGATTATGATTTGGCATTCATCCTCAATGATCTTGAGGCTCCAGTTTCACAATGTTGAAAGGATCTATTTTAAGAGGACGCCTCGTTTTTTTTTTGTCGTGTTGGAAGGAATGTTGATGGGTTTCCTGTACACGTTGTTGACATGTTTGATGAACATTACATCCACAGAAGGTAGAGCAGCATTCATTTCAACTTCCATTGTAAACTGGAAGGAGGACTCGATGGTGTTGAGTCCCACACTCTCCTCCTTGAAACGATTTGGAGAATGTTATATGAATATCACAGCAACGTAATGTTGGGGATGAAATATTTGAACCCTTTTGCTTCCAGGCGTTCCATATACAGGCTGGGCAAGACCGCACTGACACTTAAAATGTATTATTTCTTGCATCATTGTGACTCATCTGCGTCTTTAATTTATCCCAATATTTCCTTGCTTCCTCACAAATTTCCTGGTCCTTTCCATCGTATTAGATTTACTGAGGGTTGTGTATGGCATGACGATATCTCCTGGTCATCTCTTTTAGTGCTGTTAAATTCAATTTTGTGTCTCTCCTCGCCTTTTATGCACTCATTTCCAGTACCAGTCGAGATGCTGACTCTTGAATCCCCTGTTGTTTATACGCTTTATCAGGGCTGTCTCCATGCTGGCCAAGTTTACTCCAAGAGAGGCGATAAGAAAGTTGTGTAAATTAAATGAATAATTTTATACGGTTCCTGAATGCAGTTCTGAAGTGAGCTAATTCATACATGTTGCTGACGTTACACGGTTGACGCAAATGCTTTCTTTGAAGTTTAAGAAGATTCAGTCATCTCATCCCACACTCTCTCTCTTACTTCATTTCTTTTACTGTCATAAAACTTTAGGCGAGTTGAAAGGCAAGATTTACCATTTCTGAATCTGTGTTGACTTTCTCTTAGGGGCGAAATTTCTAAATACTCTTTTATTATATATTTAATAATCTTTTTCTAATATGTTCCTGGACGGCAGTGTTGGTCTACAGAATAATGTCTCTCGACGGCTTTACAGCTGCCTGGCACTTGACTCATTTCTCTCGACGTTTAGATTCTGCCATTGAGTGTTTCACAGTTTCTGCAGTGCCCAAGATGATATCCTGTTTGGTAACACTGATTTCCTTGCATCCAATTACCTTACGATCCTTCTAAATTCTTTCTTTACCTATTTTTCTTTTAGTTTCGTTACGACAGTTCTACCTCCTGCTCCTCTTCCTCCTACCCTGCTCCTGCTCCTCTCCTCCTCCTGCTCCTGCTCCTCTTCCTCCTCCTCCTCCTCCTCCTCCCTCCTGCTCCTGCTCCTCCTCCTCCTCCTCCTCCTCCTCCTCCTCCTCTCCTCCTCCTGCTCCTGCTCCTCTCTCCTCCTCCTCCTCTTCCTCCTCCTCCTCCTCCTCCTCCCTCCTCCTCCTCCCCCCTCCTCCTCCTCCTCCTCCTCCTCCTCCTCCCTCCTCCCTCCTCTCCTCCCCTCCCGGTACTTTCCTTGACTCCTTGGTGAAGAATTATTTGAACTTTTTTTACAATTCTTTAATTACTTTCCTATCATTTCACTCTCCTTTTTGAGTCGTATTATCCGGACCATTAGCGTCACCTTCTGTCTTATGTGGCTGTGTACCATCTTCGTTTAGGCGATGGCCTTCAGTTCTTTGCCATTTTCGAAGCATCATTCAACTGCCTTTCTAATCATTTGATAGGTAATACTAATTCTTTCTTGGTACCTTTTCTTCCCTAGATAAACTTTTATATTTTTATTATTTCCGTCGACTCTCTCAACTTATTGTGTCTGTGTTTCAGTTACCGCTGTAACGCTTTCATATAAGAGGTTATACCCGGTATTAGCGTTGCATTGCAAGGGTAATACGTGGCATTAGGACTGGCTTTAAAGAGTGGCACATCACATTAACGTTGCATGTAAAGGTTGCATATAAGTGACAGTAAGAGGTGAGCGCACTGGGTATTAGGATCACATCTAAGTGACGGTTCCGAGTACTTGGATAAACATCTACGGGCGGTACTGGGTACTAGGGTTATATCTAAGCGACGGTACCAAGTATTAGGATTACATCTAAGGTGTGTCTGTGGGCTGTTACCTAAATAACAGATATAGCAAAGGAATGCTACACAGAAAATAATGTATGGCTACTGTATGACTTACCTAAGTGTTTTTAAGGATGAAAAGTATCTGGTTGTGGTGACTGGTAAATAAGAACGTGGATAAAGGTTGTTTCTCTTCTAAGACGTCAGATTAAGGCCTGATGAATGTATAAAAGGAATGCCTAGCGTATAAGCTCAAGGAGGGTGAAGTAGAAATAACCCAATGCTTGTGTTTACAGTGCAGCCTTCTGGACTGTGTCAATAATGATGATTCTCTCTCTCTCTCTCTCTCTCTCTCTCTCTCTCTCTCTCTCTCTCTTTTCTTACACAGTGTTAGGTTTAGGGTTCACCTCAAATGATGTAGTTGAAGTTTTGGCAGTAAAGATTGAAAACCAAAACCTTGTCATTGCTGTGGTATACAAGCCTCCGGAGGCAACTTCCCAGCAATTCCAGGAACAGCTTTTGAAAATTGACCACTATCTGGAAAATCTCCCAACTCCTGCCCCAAACATCTTGCTACTGGGAGATTTTAACTTGAGACACCTAAAATGGAGGAGTGCACAAAATAATATTTTATCAGAGATCACCCCAGGAGGCAGCTAAGATGAAAATTCACACACACACACAAGCTATTAAATCTCTGCACCAAATTCACTTTAAACCAGCAAATATTAGAGCCTACAAGACTAGAAAATACGCTAGACCTCATCTTCACTAACAACGACGATCTGATACGTAATATAAACGTATCAAAGACAATACACTCAGACCACAACATAATAGAGATACAGACATGTATGCGCAGGGCTCCTGACCAGCAAAATGTGATCAGTCATGAGGATGTCCTCACAAAATTCAACTTCAATAACAAAAACATACAATGGGAACAAGTCAATCACGTCCTAAATGAAACAAGCCGGGAAGATATCCTAGACAACACAGATTCAAACCTTTGCCTAGAAAAAAGTAACTCTGTGGCTCTTGAGGTCTGCTCAAGGCACATTCCATTAAGACAAAGAGGGAGAAAATGTAAACTAGAAAGAGAGAGACATCCCTATAGAGACGAAGGCGAAGAATCACAGAGCTTCTGAGAGGGGCCAATATATCTGAAATACGAAGGGAGGCACTGGTCAGAGAAATAGCAAATATCGAACTTAAGCTTAAGGAATCTTACAGGAGACAATCTCAGGAAGAACTAAAAATTTTATTATTATTATTATTATTATTATTATTATTATTATTATTATTATTATTATTATTATTATTATTATTATCATGGGGGAACACTAAACCCGTAGGATTATACAGCGCATGTGGGGGGAATGGAAGGAATTGAGGCTCAATTCAGGGAACTGGATTATAGATCTAATTTCCTAGATCAAGAGCACCTCACCAGTGTCAAAGAACACTCCTTGAGAAGGGGGGAGAATTAAAAGCCATAAAGGAAATTAAAAAACTAAAACAAAATACTTCTTCTCTTATGCCAAATCTAAGGGAAAAACAACATCCAGTATTGGGCCCCTGCTTAGGCAGGATGGGACATACACAGATGACAGCCAAGAAATGAGTGAGATATTAAAGTCCCAATACAACTCAGTGTTCAGCGAGCCGCTGCCCAGACTAAGGGTCTACAATCCAAATGAATTTTTTATGAACGAAACCCAAAATTCGGTCATCTCAAATATCTCGGATATTATCCTAACACCACAAGACTTTGAAAAGGCAATAAATGACATGCCCATGCACTCTGCCCCAGGCCCAGACTCATGGAACTCCGTGTTTATCAAGAACTGCAAGAAGCCCCTGTCACGTGCCTTCAGAATTCTATGGAGAGGGAGCGTGGACACAGGGGTCATCCCACACTCACTAAAAACAACAGACGTAGCCCCACTCTACAAAAGGTGGCAGTAAAGCAATTGCAAAGAACTACAGACCGATAGCACTAACATCCCATATCATGAAAATCTTTGAAAGGGTTCTAAGAAGCAAGATCGGCAACCACCTAGATACTCATCAGTTACACAACCCAGGACAGCACGGGTTTAGAGCAGGTCGCTCCTAACTGTCCCAGCTACTGGACCACTATGACAAGGTCCTGAATTCTATAGAGGATAAACAAAATGCAGATGTAGTATACACAGACTGTGCAAAAGCCTTCGAGAAGTGTGACCATGGTGTAATAGCGCACAAAATGCGTGATAAAGGAATAAATGGAAAAGTTGGTAGATGGGTCTGTAACTTCCTAACAAACAGAACACAAAGAGTAATAGTAAACAGAGTAAAGTCTGGGGCAGCTACAGTGAAAAGCTCTGTTCCACAAGACACAGTACTCGCTCCCATTCTATTCCTCATCCTCATATCTGACATAGACAGAGATGTAAGCCATAGTTGCGTGTCTTCCTTTGTGGATGACACCCAAATTGCCATGACAGTGACCTCCATCGAAGACACCGCAAGACTACAAGCGGACATTAACCAAATCTTCAAATGGGACACTCAAAATAATATGAAGTTCAATTATGAGAAATTTCAACTACACAGATATGGAAAACTTGAGGAATTTAAAACTGTATCAGAGTATACAATAAATTATAACCATAAAATAGAGCGAACAAGTAATGTGAAGGACCTGGGAGTGATAATGTCAGAGGATCTCACCTTCAAAGACCACAGCAATGTATCTACTGTATCTGCTAAAAATGACAGGGTGGATAATGAGAACCTTCAAAACTAGGGACTCCAACCCCATGATGATTCTCTTCAAATCGCTTGTTCTCGCTAATCTGGAATACTGCTGTACACTACCTGCCCCCTTCAAGGCATTTGAAATTGCTAACCTGGAGAGTGCACAAAGAACTTTCACAGCTCACATATGTACGATAAAGTACCTAAATTACTGGGAACGGTTGAAGTCCCTTCATTTGTATTCCTGGAACGCAGGCGAGAGAGATACATGATAATATACACTTGGAAAATCCTATAGGATTAATACCAAACCTGCACACGAAAATCACTCCCTATGAAAGCAAAAGACTCGGCAGGAGATGCAACATTCGCTCATTGAAAAGCAGGGGTGCCACGAGTACACTGAGAGACAACACCATAAGTGTCAGGTGTCCAAGATTGTTCAACTGCCTCCTAGCATACATAAGGGGATTACCAATAGACCCTGGCTGTCTTCAAGAAGGCACTGGACAGGCACCTAAAGTCAGTACCTGACCAGCCGGGCTGTGGTTCGTACGTCAGTTAACAGCCTGGTTGATCAGACCCTGATCCACGACGAGGCCTGGTCTCAGACCGGTCCGCAGAGGCGTTGACCCCTGAAGAAGTGAGAGGACGTTTTTCCCAGAGTAGTGCAGTGCCGCAGCCTCTCTTTCCATATATATTTAATATATAGGGAGGTACCACCTCTGCAACTGGACTAGGACGCTCATCCTCAGAGATAAGAATAGACTTACTTCAGGGAAAACTCAAGGTTCTCCCCGGAGCTGTGTGAATATTTTGTTCTCCTACCACCCCTTTATTCTATATTCTGTGTGGACTTTATTTAAAGGCAAAATACAGTAATAAAAATACAAGAAGGAAATAGAACAACATAAATAACATACCATACCACGGGTGGGGTTCGAACCCCCGGTCAGAGAGTTCAGAACCCAGACCGCGCGTAGCTTGCCACACAAGATTCATCCAACTAGGTATATTTCTACACCATAGGAAGGTTAGCATAGGCACCACTTGCATTTGTGGACACAGTGGTGCCTATGCTAACCTTCCTATGGTGTAGAAATATATCTAGTTGGATGAATCTTATTGAAGCTAGCTGGCTCAGTGGCTTACGCGACGGTCTGGAGTTCTGAGTCTCTCTGACCGCGGGTTCGAACCCCACCCGTGGTATGGTTTGTTTGCAATCGTGTCATTACGATTTCGTGAGTCATAAATAACATCTCAGAGGCTACATCTTAAATACTTCGTCCAACTCCCCGGCGGTGGGCCACGTGCCCAGAATGCTGCAGGCATTTCCTTTCTGGATCGCAACACTGAGTCTCTGAAAGAGGAAACTGGCCGCTCTGTGACTAATATGTATATATATATATATATATATATATATTATATATATATATATATATATATATATATATATATATATATATATATATATATATATGTATATATATATATATATATATATATATATATATATATATATATATATATATATATATATATATATATATATATATCAGCATTACTGATAATTTCTTAAGAAAAATAATGTTATTATTGGAAAAAAATAGTAAGGAAACACAAGAGAGTAGAAATGAGAAATAATACACAAGAGAAAGAGAAGAAAAAGGAAGAAGTACTTAAGAAGAAAATTTCACCTAAGTTTCTTTCAACCCCATTCATCCACACACCCAAAGAATTTCATTAAAAAACAAAGATAATGAATGATGGGAATAATGGGAAGGGAGGAAGGCAAAGGAAACGAAGGGAGCGAAATCAAATGAAGGGAGCCAAGGGGATGAGAATGACCGAAATTATAGGAAGGGAGCCGAGAGGAGGGTTTGAAGCCAAATGAAAGGGAGCCGAGGGAAAGGGAGGGAGAATTATGACTGTAATAATTGATTAGGCATTGCATTGGAAGAGAAAGCAGGGAAAGGGAGAAAGAATAAAAGGAAAGAAAGGCAGTAAACGGAAGAGATAGAAAGATAAATTTATACAGACTGATTATATATATGTCGTGCAGATTAGGTAAAACTTGCGATTTTGGCTTAAATAGCAATGCTCACCTTGCCATATAAGACAAGTGAAAATTTGTGTATGCAATAATTTCGCCAAAATCATTCTGAACATAACGAAAAATATATTCATTGTGTTTGTTTATTATTAAATTAATGAACGTATCTAAAATATATTTAGTTGGGTTAGGCTAAATTAAATTGCGCTTGTTGTAATAAGGTTAGGTAGGTTTTCAAAGTTTCTCTTGGTACAAAATTATAAATTCTTACATTAACATAAATGAAAAAAATATATCTTTAAATGTATAAGAGAAAATTTTAGAAAGGACTTAATTTTAGATGAGTTCTGTATTGACTAGTTTTACCTAATCGGCAGACATATATATATATATATATATATATATATATATATATATATATATATATATATATATATATATATATATATATATATATATGTCGTGTCGAATAGGTAAAACTGGTCAAGATATATTTTTTCATTTATGTTAATGTAAAAAATAATAATTTTGTACCATAAGAAACTTAGAAAACTTATCTAACCTTATTATAACAAGCGCAATTTAATATAGCCTAATCCAACTAAATATATTTTAGATAAGTTTACAATAATTTAATAATAAACAAACACAATTAAATATATTTTTTCGTTAGGTTCAGAATGATTTTTGCGAAATTATTGCTACACAAATTTTCGCTTGCCTTATTCGGCAAGAGGAGCGTTGCTATTTAATAAGCCAAAATCTCAAGTGGACTAGAGCGTCATGTGTTTTCGCTCACCATGAGGCCGGCCAAAGAAGCATGAGTTCGACTCCTTGGCTATTCGCAGTGTTGTTATTGATCAATACCACTTGTTCGTGGGTACAATAATATAAATATATATATATATATATATATATATATATATATATATATATATATATATATATATATATATATATATATATATATATATATATATATATATATATATATATATATATATATATATATATATGAAGGACGGTGTTAATGTTACAGTTTTATAACTGTAGTGTAAGCACGCCTTTGGCAGGACAGTGATGGAGTGAATGATGATGAAAGATTTTTTCTCGGGCCACCCTGCCTTGGTGGGAAACGGCCGATTTGTTAATAAAAAATATATATATATATATATATATATATATATATATATATATATATATATATATATATATATATATATATATATATATATATATATATATATACATGATGCAAAACAACCACGGGGAGTAGAATGATTCCTCTAGGCCTTTCGTGTTGCAATCAACACACCGTCTTCACTCGAGTGAAGACGGTCCTTTGGGAACGTACTTGCTTGGACATCCTCCTCTTTTCTGCAATTTTGCAAGCTCCTGATATGTTGATTGCAACACGAAAGGACTAGAGCTATCATTCTACTCCCCTCGTGGTTGTTTTGCATCATGTATCGCTTGGTTTGCGATATTTGCATAATATCTCAGAAAGAAGCTGAAGTATAGGCAAAGAAACTTCGCAGTTATCAATGAGTGTGGTTTAGCCTCCAACCTGACCCCTTAATTAAACCGCATTGTAGCGAGAGAGAGAAGAAAAGATATGAGAATAATAAGAGGATGGAAAAGGGAAGTAGACAAAGTGCTGTTAGGGGAAGGAAACAGAGGGCTGTAAGGGGAAGGAGTAGAGAAGGAGAGGAAAGGAGGGAGGGTGGAAAGGAGGAATGGAACGCAGACTTGGGTAGTTGAGAACAGCTGTTTCAAGACATAAACAGCGAACCTCCGGTACTAATGTCGTTGTGTCTCGTAGTGGTAACACTGGCTGACTCTGGTCACACTGGCTGACTCTAGCTTCACAGGCTGATTCTGGCTACACTGGCTGATTCTGCCCATATTTGCTGACCCCCGTGTACAGTGGCTGATTCTGGTTACACTGGTTGATTCTAACTTCACTGGTTGATTCTTGGTAAACTAGTTGATTCTTGATACACTAGTTGATTTTTGGTACACTAGTTGATTCTTGATACACTAGTTGATTCTTGATACACTAGTTGATTCTTGATACACTGGTTGATTCTTGATACACTAGTTGATTCTTGATACACAAGTTGATTCTTGATACACTAGTTGATTCTTGATACACTGGTTGATTCTTGCTTCACTGGTTGATTCTTGATACACTAGTTGATTCTTGATACACAAGTTGATTCTTGATACACTAGTTGATTCTTGATACACTAGTTGATTCTTGATACACTGGTTGATTCTTGCTTCACTGGTTGATTCTTGATACACTAGTTGATTCTTGATACACTGGTTGATTCTTGATACATTAGTTGATTCTTGATACACTAGTTGATTCTTGATACACAAGTTGATTCTTGATACACTAGTTGATTCTTGATACACTGGTTGATTCTTGCTTCACTGGTTGATTCTTGATACACTAGTTGATTCTTAATACACAAGTTGATTCTTGACACACTAGTTGATTCTTGATACACAGTTGATTCTTGATACACTGGTTGATTCTGATACACTAGTTGATTCTTGATACACTGTTGATTCTTGATACACAGTTGATTCTTATACACTGTTGATTCTTGATACACAGTTGATTCTGATACACTGTTGTTCTTGATACACTAGTTGATTCTTGATACACTGTTGATTCTTGATACACTAGTTGATTCTTGATAACTGGTTGATTCTGATACACTGTTGATTCTTGTCACTGTTGATTTTGATACACTGGTTGATTCTTGTCACTGGTTGATTCTGTACTGGTTGATCTAGATTAACAAGTTGATTCTTGATACACTAGTTGATTTTGATACACTAGTTGATTCTTGATACACTAGTTGATTTTGATACACTAGTTGATTCTTGATACACGGTTGATTTTGATACACGGTTGATTCTTGATACAAAGTTGATTCTTGATACATAGTTGATTCTTGATACACAGTTGATTCTGATACACTGTTGATTCTTGATACACTAGTTGATTCTTGTCACTGGTTGATTCTTGATACACTAGTTGATTCTGTCATGTTGATTCTTGATACACTGTTGATTCTGATACATAGTTGATTCTTGATACACTGTTGATTCTTGTCATGTTGATTCTGTACACTAGTTGATTTTGATACACAGTTGATTCTTGATACACTAGTTGATTCTGAACACAGTTGATTCTTGATACACTGGTTGATTCTTGATACACTGTTGATTCTTGATACACTGTTGATTCTTGTACACTAGTTGATTCTGATACACGTTGATTCTTGATACACTGTTGATTCTTGATACATTAGTTGATTCTTGATACATGTTGATTCTGATACACTAGTTGATTCTGATACACTAGTTGATTTTGATACACTGTTGATTCTTGATACACTAGTTGATTCTGATACAAGTTGACTGTCTTGATTTGAACTGTTGATTCTTGATACACTGGTTGATTCTTGTCACTGGTTGATTCTTGATACACTAGTTGATTCTTGATCACTGGTTGATTCTTGATACACTAGTTGATTCTTGATACACTGTTGATTCTTGATACATTGTGATTCTGATACACTGGTTGATTCTTGATACACAGTTGATTCTTGATACACTAGTTGATTCTTGATACACTAGTTGATTCTTGATACACTGTTGATTCTTGTAATTACCCCCTGGTTGATTCTTGACACACTAGTTGATTCTTGATACACAAGTTGATTCTTGATACACTAGTTGATTCTTGATATACTAGTTGATTTTTGATACACTGGTTGATTCTTGATACACTAGTTGAATCTTGATACACTAGTTGATTCTTGATACACTAGTTGATTCTTGATACACTGGTTGATTCTTGATACACAAGTTGATTCTTGATACACAAGTTGATTCTTGATACACTAGTTGATTTTTGATACACTGGTTGATTCTTGATACACTAGTTGATTCTTGATACACTGGTTGATTTTTTATACACTGGTTGATTCTTGCTTCACTGGTTGATTCTTGATATACTGGTTGATTCTTGATACACTGGTTGATTCTTGATACATTAGTTGATTCTGGATACACTAGTTGATTCTTGATACACAAGTTGATTCTTGATACACTAGTTGATTCTTGATACACTAGTTGATTCTTGATACACTAGTTGATTCTTGATACACTGGTTGATTCTTGCTTCACTGGTTGATTCTTGATACACTAGTTGATTCTTGATACACAAGTTGATTCTTGATACACTAGTTGATTCTTGATACACTAGTTGATTCTTGATACACTGGTTGATTCTTGATACACTGGTTGATTCTTGATACACTAGTTGATTCTTGATACACTAGTTGATTCTTGATGCACTAGTTGATTCTTGATACACTGGTTGATTCTTGATACACTGGTTGATTCTTGCTTCACTGGTTGATTCTTGATACACAAGTTGATTCTTGATACACAAGTTGATTCTTGATACACTGGTTGATTCTTGATACACTAGTTGATTCTTGATACACTGGTTGATTCTTTATACACTGGTTGATTCTTGATACACTGGTTGATTCTTGATACACTGGTTGATTCTTGATACACTAGTTGATTCTTGATATACTAGTTGATTCTTGATGCACTGGTTGATTCTTGATGCACTGGTTGATTCTTGATACACAAGTTGATTCTTGATACACTGGTTGATTCTTGATACACTGTTGATTTTGATACACTAGTTTATTTTTGATACACTGGTTGATTCTTGATACGCTAGTTGATTCTTGATACACTAGTTGATTCTTGATACACTGGACGATTCTTGATACACTGGTTGATTCTTGATACACTAGTTGATTCTTGTTACACTGGTTGATTCTTGATACACTGGTTGATTCTTGATACAATTGTTGATTCTTGATACACTGGTTGATTCTTGATACACTAGTTGATTCTTGATAAACTAGTTGATTCTTGATACACTGGTTGAGTCTTGATACACTAGTTGATTATTTGTACACTGATTGATTCTTGATACACTAGTTGATTCTTGCTTCACTGGCTGATTCTTGATACAATAGTAGATTCTTGGTACACTAGTTGATTCTTGATACACTGGTTGATTCTTGATACACTAGTTGATTCTTGATACACTAGTTGATTCTTTGTACACTGATTTATTCTTGATTCACTAGTTGATTCTTGCTTCACTGGCTGATTCTTGCTTCACTGGTTGATTCTTGCTTCACTGGTTGATTCATGATACTCTGGTTGATTCTTCACTGGCCCCCAGGGTCCAGTGTGACCCAGGGGACCAGTGTGACCCAGGAAAGTGTGACCCAGGGTCCAGTGTGACCCAGGGGGCCTGTGTGACCCAGCGTTCAGTGTAACCCAGGGGGACAGTATGACCCAGGGGGCAAGTGTGACCCAGGAAAGAGTGTGACCCAAGGTCCAGTGTGACCCAGGGGACCAGTGTGACTCAGGAAAGAGTGTGACCCCAGAGTCCAGTGTGACCCATGAGGGCCAGTGTGGCACAGGAAAGTGTGACCCAAGGGTCAGTGTGACCAAGGGGTCAGTGTGACCCAGGGGGTAGTGTGACCCAGGAAACAGTGATCCAGGAGCCAGTGTGACAATAATCACCTCTCTGTAGGGTATTAGGGGGCTAATGGCTGTTAGAGTTCTGTTTCTAGCACAACTTAGTTTCAGCTCTTGAGCAGCAGTTGTAATAATGGAAGTGTGGCATGTTTGTCACTAAAGTCTCAGAAATTTACAGAGTTTACGAGTATCATAGTGACTGACGTTCTGACTTGAAGCCACTGAAACAGCTCTCTTTATCGCCAGTAATTGGCAAAAGTGCCCAAGGGCATTTCTGGTGGGTAGGTCAGGCCTCTGAATGCCCGGGGCAACTGTTTTTGGTTATACGCTAAATATTACACAACACAATGTGTGTCGTCTGTAATGTGAGGACCAGGGAGCCAAATTTATTTTAACTGGTGCCTTTATTTTGATGTGTATTATAAACAGCTATTCAGTAACAATCATGAGAGAATACTGAGACTCATCGAAGAGTCATTATTGAACTTTCGGGATTTAAGCTGGGAGTGGTCTATGACTTCAAGAATAATATAATAGTATAATAATAATAATAATAATAATAATAATAATAATAATAATAATAATAATAATAATTCTTTATTGACTACAAGTACATGTACAAGGTATACAGTCCTAGCTGACATCAATGACATACTACTATATAGAAAGCCTCTTGTTATGCAGAGCATTTCGGGTAAATTAGGTCAGTTTTGTCCCAGGATGCGACCCACACCAGTCGATTAACACCCAGGTACCCATTTTACTGATGGGTGAACATAGACAACCGGTGTAAGGAAACACGTCCAATGTTTCCACCCCTTCGTCGGGAATCAAACCCGGACCCTCACCGTGTGAAGCGAGAACTTTTGCCACCAGGACACGGGGCACCGTATATTGCCATCACATTGGTTAAGTGAACTGAGTGTCAGCTATGAGTGCAATAATTGATGACATTCCGATAAGACGACTGCTTAGGATTAAGCAGGACACAAGTTAATAGACGTACTGATCGACTTCTTAGGAGTCTAAGACTCCTAAGTAGAATGAATACACCGGACGGGTTAGGCAAAAGTTCTCTTTCCTTACCTTGTTCATTAGGTAGATTGCAATCCATAATCTTGCGTAAAGCAGGTAGGGACCTGGTTGATATGGCGTTGGTATAGTGCATATGAGGTGAATAATCTCTAAAGCTGGTCAAGTGTCATTTCCACACGCGGTGTACCTTCCCTCGTGCCAGCCCAGGCTTCATTCAGTGACCAATTATGCTGGAACATTAAGCCTGGTAATGAACCAGGAACCAGGTGTCATTAAGGACATCAGGCTGTTAAGTATGCATGTAGGCGTAATTTTAACAGCCACCTGTGGAGGCGGTGTTCAACATTTACTTGACAGAGCACTTGGAGAGACTGGAGGGCTCTAGGTGAATAGGCTAGCACTAATTAACAGCTAGCTGATTCTGGCAACACTGGCTGAATCTGGTTGCACTGGTTGATTCTGGGACTAGTCTTGTTGTGAACTTCTAGACCTTTTTAAGTTACAGTACATGCATGATCTGATGGGGAATACGTGCCGGTGCTGTATACTCCATATATCGCGTACAGAATCCTTAAAAGACATTTTGTTGAGATTTCCGAAGCAATTTTGAGAGTTACTACCCGCTGATATGTTATCGATGTCATGTGATATGTTTAACTTGGGACTGTGATGTTCACTCCAAGATTCTTTTCCTTGTAATGTATTTGGAGATTCTAAAACTGCATTCTGCGACTGGTCGCCCTTCTATATTCCCATTTTTGGATGAATGGTGGGACCAGATATCACTCCATGGGTTCTGAGAGAGGGAGCAGAGGCACTGTGTGTGCCGTTTGCAACAATCTTCAATAATTCTATTGAAGCAGGGCAACTGCCAGAGGTAAGAAAGACAGCTAATGTAGTGCCAGTGTCACTGACGTGTATAGTATGTACAGTTATGGAGATTGTCAAGGGAAGAGTAGTGGAGCACCTAGAAAAGAGTGGGTACATACATGACAACCAACACGGCTTCAGGGACGAAAAATCCTGAGTCAGAAACCTACTGGGGTTCTAAGAGAAGGCAACGTATGCCAAACAGGATTGAGAGGGATGGACAGGTTGCATTTCATTGGAATATAAGAAAGCTTTTGACATAGTACACCTCACAAAGACTGGTACAGAAGCTAGAGGAGTAGGCAGAAATAACAGGACTGCAATAAACCAGGGAATACTTGATAGGAAGGAAAGAACGAGTGATGGTCCGTGACCAGGAATGGGTGCATTTAACGAATGGGGCTCCATAACGATCAACAAGTGCATCAGCAAGTGTCCAACATGTGTTGGTTTACTCTCCTGCCTCGGGTTGCTGGGAGCCTTTCTGTCTAATTTGAAAATACCTCTTTAAATCTCGCGCTGAGCTCCTCACATACTTCCTGGTCATTTCTTGTGAGCTCCCCAGTTCCCTTTTTCTACCTGATTACCTGATCCCTGACTGTTTTCCTCCTGATGTACCTATATAACAACTTTGGGTTAGATATGGCTTTCGATGCTGTCATTCTCAAATTGCCTCCCTCCTCATCCATGCATACTCGTTTCCGGCTCTTCCGCTCAACTCCTTATTTTCCCGAGTCCTCAACTTTCTATATTTTTTCCATGCTCTACCTTAACAGAGGTCGGGGAACCGGGGTAAATCGCAAAAAATGGGGTAACAATGAAAATCTCGGGGGTAATGAAGGTTCACATACCGTGAGTTGGGTTCTGAATCCCTTCAACTGTGAAATTGCTGATGTGTCAGAAGTGTCGGGCAGAGGCATTTCTTGAACTTCGCTCCGACAATGAAGGACGCTCTGAAATTCAGAGCAACTCAGATCGGTCATTTTTCTGGATGTCAAAGAGCTGCAAAGGCTTTTAAAATTGCACATGAGGAAGCGATAAAAACACTACAAACTACCTATCTTTGCTAAGAAGGATTTTCCGCTTTCATTATCTTAAAAAAAAGCACAGTGTCAGAGGAACGTCTTCCGCCTCACAAAAGAATGGAAAAATAAATAATGAATAACTTGAGGTATAATTAAGATAATTTTACAAGGATTTTAATTAAAATTAAGCTAAATAAACTTGGCCGTTGTGGTTCCAGTATGATGTTGAGACAGGAGTATCTTATGCCCAGGATGGTCTTCTGTGATGTTTACAAAAGAGATGGTGTTGGTTACCCTGGGTGACGGTGTTTGTCCGATGTTCTGGGAAATCCTGTCAACACTTGGTCGCATACAGCACTTCCCATTTCAAAGAGATGAGTCGTTATGTCCCAAAATGTCCTGTTGAAAGAGATCTTGCTCCAATTAACTAGCGTCATTAATGGTAACCAGGTAAGTCAGTGACAAATAATAGAAATACTCGTGGTAGATCATCTTACCTGATCAGGAGAAGAGTGGAGGTGACTCTCCAAACTTCACTCCACACCAGGTAAGGTTAATACTACCAGGAGTAGACAGAGTAGTGCGGACAGAGACTAGTTCCTGGGTGTCTGAACAATCATAATCCTCCCCCCCCTCCCCTTTTTAAGGGCTTTTTCTTCACAGAAATCGGTTGAACGCCGAAGACAGTATCCAAATTGCTCTAACTTCAAAAAGCCCTAATTTTAATGTTGTATCAGGAATGAAACAAAATAATTTCTCCAAAACCTGAAGTCAAAATGCTCTCAATGAAATTCTTTACTTCCCTAACGAGATTTTTTTTAAATTTGCATGTTATTTTTTTTTTATTTCATGCAGTTTATTTTTCATTTTATTATTTTGTTAATTTTGTGTTTTATCTTTTAAAATGGTTTATCGCGAATTATACATACTTTTCAGTTTGTATGACTGTATACAAATGGATTCAATAAACTATTTTGAACTTAAATACTCCTTGTGTTTTGCGGATTCTGTGGACTTTCAAGTCTAGTGGGTAATTTCACTGTACACAAATCTTTTTTGGGTAGTACCCAAAAAAGATGGCGGGCCTCTGCGGCTACCACACTTGACACTGGCCTCCGTACACCTCTGGGTAAACCCTGGACTCTAGTCTTCCCATTGTTTCTACTACACCTGCGAACGAACTTCTCCGCTTCCCTACATTTTCTGGCCAGTGTTCCATCATTTCATTCACTGTCTTTCCCTCTAGTTCACTTTCCTACTCTTTAGAAGTTTGACTTCTGCCTTCTTTCCCGTATTGCTTCACTCTGTTAATTGCATAATGTATTCGAGACTCAGGACCATGTGATCATTAGTGCCGAGGGGCCTTTCATGTGTGCAATATTCCCTAAGTCGGAACCACTCAGGTACCTAAGATGTTGATGCATAAAGCTCTTCATTACCACCTCCAGCATCTTAACCCTCCTCGTTCCTCGTCCACCATGTGCCTCTGGGTTTTCCCAGTCAGTCTCATTTTGGTTAAAAGTCCTCCACGATTAGTAGCTTTACCCAGCTTATGTTCGACCTTCTGGCTACCTCAGCTAGTGTATCCACCATTGTTCTCTTGCTATTTAGTGTAGGGTTGTACATCACTGTTATCTCCACTCTGGGACTGCCGGTCTTCAGTGTGCCTGCTATATAGTCATTTTCCCCTGTGTGTGTACTCACCTAGTTGTGGTTTCAGGGGTCGATTCATAGCTCCTGACCCCGCCTCTTCACTGGCCGCTACTGGGTCACTCTCCCTGTGCCATGAGCTTTATCATACCTCTTCTTAAAGCTATGAATAGATCCTGCCTCCACTACATCGCTCCCCTTCCTGACCACTCTGTGACTGAAGAAATACTTCCTAACATCCCTGTGATTCATCTGACTCTTCAGCTTCCAACTGTGTCCCCTTGTTGCTGTGCCCCATCTCTGGAACATTCTGTCTCTGTTCACCTTGTCAATTCCTCTCAGTATTTTATATGTCGTTGTCATGTCCCCCCTATCTCTCCTGTCCTCCAGTGTCGTCAGGTCGATTTCCCTTAACCTCTCCTCGTAGGACATTCCCCTTAGCTCCGGGACTATTCTTGTTGCAAACCTTTGCACTCTCTCTAGTTTCTTTACGTGCTTGGCTAGGTATGGGCCTAACGTACACAGTGTACAGGGTCCTGAACGATTCCTTATTAAGATGTCGGAATGCTGTTCTTAGGTTTGCTAGGCGACCGTATGCTGCAGCAGTTATTTGGTTGATGTGCGCCTCAGGAGATGTGTCTGGTGTTATACTCACCCCCAGATCTTTTTCCATGAGTGAGGTTTGTAGTCTCTGGCCCCCTTGACTGTACTCTGCCTGCGGTCTTCTTTGCCCTTCCCTAATCTTCATGACTTTGTACTTGGTGGGGTTGAACTCCAGGAGCCAATTGCTGGACCAGGCTTGCAGCCTGTGTGTGTGTGTGTGTGATGTGTGTGGGTGTGGGTGTGGAATAGGGGAAGGAGAAGGTGGGGAAGGGAATGTGGGGGAAGGAGAAGGTGGGGAAGGGGATGTGGGGGAAGGGGAAGGTAGGGGAACGGGAAGGTGGGGTAAGGGAAATAAGATGGATGGAACACAATTACTGAAGGATTATCTTCGTTGGGACTTATACGTGTAACCCAAATTCATTTAGAGAAAATCTGGCCACGTATCCACGGGGAACACATTGTATATTACGAATAATTACCAAGATAATTCTCTACGCAAGGAATAATCAATACTCAGAGATTATGCCAATTATTTCCGATTGTGTCGCTACACCGGGCGTAGCCAATGTAATCGCCAGTCTTTATGCCGAAATTGTTAGGAATCATAATGTAATCTTAATTAATATGTAGCGACAAACGCAGCGCTGGTAACTCCCCCCCCCCTTCAAAAAACGATAATCGTCATGATAATTGGTGAGATTATTAATAAAATAATAGGAATCGAGCCTGGTAACTCCCCCCTTGCATAGAACAACGTATTAATCGTATCATGATAATATGGATGATGATTATATATAAAATAATAGTGATCACATTTATATGAACATATTATATATATATATATATATATATATATATATATATATATATATATATATATATAGTATATATATATATATATATATATATATATATATATATATAAAATATATATATATATATATATATTAATATATATATATATATATATATATATATATATATATATATATATATATATATATATATATATATATATATATATATAAAACAATATTGCGACTAGCCGGGGGTCGTCTAACCCGTGTGGTTTTTAGCCCGCCTCATGGTGAGCAAAAATTCACGACGCTATATCCCACGGTATCATACAATCCTACAAAAATCACGCACCTAGCAGAGCTAGGTGTTTTACCGTGATCAGAGGACATACGCTGGTGTGGATGCCTCTGAGCTAATTTAATTCTCCCGTTTGGTGTACTAGCCTCAACAAGCAGTATTTTATATTATTGTACACACGAACGAGTGGTATTGATCAATAACAACACTGCGACCAGCCAAGGATTCAAACCCATGATGTTTTGGCCCGCCTCATGGTGAGCCCACACCACTGTATGTAATCGGATCACGGTAAAACACCTAGCACTGCTGGGTGCGTGATTCTTGTAGGATTTGGTGGCTCTGTGGTTTTCGCTCACCATGAGGCGCGTTAAAACAACATGGGTTCGAATCCTTGGCTAGTCGCAGTGTTGTTATTGATATATATATATATATATATATATATATATATATATATATATATATATATATATATATATATATATATTTGGCCATCCAGCAAGTATATGTAAGCGTGATAGATTGGGGATGAGTGGAGGCAAATGGTTTTTGGGACTTGGCGAGCTGTTGGAGTGTGAGAAAAGTAGCATTTTTGTGAAAGGATTCTGTAGATTCGGTAAGCCGGACTTGAGTCATGGAGGTGGGAAGTACAATCCTGCACTCTAAAATCGTGGTGGGGATATTTGCTGTTTGGAGGGACATCTAAACTGTCGGGCCTTCGTGCCTCTGTTAAGACAGGGAAAGTGTAAATGATTGTGAAATTGTTTCTTTTCTGGGTCACCCTTCCTCGGTGGTAGATGCCTAGTGGGTTAACAAAAAAAAAAAGGTTTAGTGATAAGTTATCCCGCGGACACTAGTAATCCTATTTAATTAAAAAAAAAAAAAAAAAACAACAACTGGAGCTTTTGATATACACATTCCTAAAGTTATCCGGAGCTTCCACTAAGAATTTTCTTGTTATCTCAGAGAGAACAATATCCTAAAATACACGAGGACATTAAATTTGAAGCCACTCAGAATTTGCATTATCAAGTTACGAGCGCTGAAGAGTGAAGGCAATACGATGAGGCACTCAGAAATTATCGTACGAAAATCGGTATTGCAATTTTCACAGTTCCCTCTGTGAATAAAAAGTGCAACGTTGGACTAACATAAACCAAAATATATCCAAACTTTGTGTAAGCAAGTATGCTTGTACGTACTCTAGTAAGTTCTGTAAGTATGATTAAATCTAGAGACGACCAGATGGCGAATACAGAGTGCAAGGATACAGAGGTAGGTATAACACCGAGGATGTCAGTGAGAGCCCAACAGTGGAATAAGCACGATTGTGTGTGCGCATTTGACAAACTTAATTAAGAACGGCATTGAGGTAACTCAAGAAGAATCCGTTATTTCTTTATGAGTAAATTGTTTCAGCCAAGGTATTTGACATTTTATTCCCTGTATTGCTAGAAATTAGATAAAAGCTAGAGATTTACGACTAGACTGGTCTCTTATCGAAGACGAATGACTGACGAAGAAAAACTAAAAGAGCTAAACCTTAGGACACCAGAATAAAGTTACCGAAGGAAACACGATTACGACGTCCAAGATACACAGAGGTCTCGACAGAGCAGCGACCAACTCTCTGAAAGGATGAGACTGGACACAAAGTGGAGGTTATTTAGGCAAATGAATCACAAGGATGCCAGAATACTTCTTCAGTTTGAGGACTTCTCTTAAGGGAGGTTCCTTGACGCTGGGGAGGGGCTCTTGATCTAGGGAATTGGATCTGTGCTCCAGTTCCCTGAATTGAGCCTGAATACCTTCCATCCCCCCACCCCAACAGGCGCTGTATAATCCTTACGGGTTTAGCGCTCCCCCATGATGAAGAAGTATAGGAAGCACATCCATACATAGTTTCAAGATAAGGTATTAAAGAGCCCCTGAAACCAGATATAGAGTATGATCGTAAAGGAACAGATGACAGCACACGGAATGTTGATACGAGGACCCAAGAGGAAAATTCCTTCTCAATTATTGGAGTTACCTTGATGAAGGTGAAGGAATCTTGATCTAATTAATTGGACCTGCCTACGGATTTAGCGCTCTCTCTATGTATATAATAATAATCAAAATTCGTCAGATTAAAATGGTTGAGTTTTTTTTAAGTAAATTGCACAAGTATATATCACCATACATAGGAGTCCGCACACAGCTTCAAGACTAGGTATGATAGGGTTGGTAGTGTTAAATAAGAGGGAACACTGTCATAGTCACTCGAGAGGAGAGGCCAGGAGCTACGACTCGACCTCTACAACCACAGTTAGTAACAAACATGAGTACACACACACACACTAAACCAGGTACTGTCGTAGGTCAGTACACAATCATCCAGGTACTGTCGTAGGTCAGTACACAACCATCCAGGTACTGTCGTAAGTCAGTACACAATCATCCAGGTACTGTCGTAGGTCAGTACACAGCCATCCAGGTACTGTCGTAGGTCAGTACACAGCCATCCAGGAACTGTCGTAGGTCAGTACACAGCCATCCAGGAACTGTCGTAGATCAATACACAACCATCCAGGTACTGTCGTAGGTCAGTACACAGCCATCCAGATACTGTCGTAGGTCAGTACACAGCCATCCAGGAACTGTCGTAGGTCAGTACACAGCCATCCAGGAACTATCGTAGATCAATACACAACCATCCAGGTACTGTCGTAGGTCAGCACACAAGCATCCAAGTACTGTCGTAGGTCAGTACACAATCATCCAGGTATTGTTATAGGTCAGTACACAACCATCCAGGTACTGTCGTAGGTCAGTACACAACAATCCAGGTATTGTCATAGGTCAGTACACATCAACTCTCTAGGTACTACCGTAGGTTAGTACACAACCATCCAGGTACTGCCGTAGCAGTACACAATCATCCAGGTACTGTTATAGGTCAGTACACAACCATCCAGGTACTGTCGTAGGTCGGTACACAATCATCCAGGTACTGTCGTAGGTCAGTATACAACCATCCAGGTACTGTCGTAGCTCAGTTCACAACCATCCAGTTACTGTCGTAGGTCAGTACACAACCATCTAGGTACTGTCGTAAGTCAGTACACAACCATCCAGGTACTGTCGTAGGTCAGTACACAACCATCCAGGTACTGTCGTAGGTCATTATGCATCAACCATCGAGGTACTGTCGTAGGTCAGTATACAACCATCCAGGTACTGTCGTAGGTCAGTATACAACCATCCAGATACTGTCGCAGGTCAGTACACATCAACCATCCAGGTACTGCCGTAGGTCAGTACACAACCATCCAGGTACTGCTATAGGTCAGTATACAACCATCCAGGTACTGTCGTAGGTCAGTACACATCAACCATCCAGGTACTGTCGTAGGTCAGTACACAACCATCCAGGTATTGCCATAGGTCAGTATACAACCATCCAGGTACTGTCGTAGGTCAGTACACAACCATCCAAGTACTGTCGTTGGTCATTATACATCAACCATCCAGGTACTGTCGTAGGTCAGTATACAACCATCCAGGTACTGTCGTAGGTCAGTACACATCAACCATCCAGGTACTGTCGTAGGTCAGTACACAAACCATCCAGGTACTGTCGTAGGTCAGTACACAACCATCCAGGTACTGTCGTAGGTCAGTACACATCAGCCATCCAGGTACTGTCGTAGGTCAGTACACAACCATCCAGGGAGCTACACCTATCCTCTCCAATGAATGTAAAATTGAAACCCATTAAACATTTTTTGCACTCTGACAGGATTGCTATTTTTTTTTATTTCTGTCTCACGAGCAAGTAAGATAAGAGGTAAGTCTTACAAGCTTCTTACGATCTTCAGTATACACATACCTTGCTTTCCTATGTGCTTTATAATAGTTCTTAATCCTTTAGAGCTAGTAACGGAGAGTACATGGAATAATGCGAGAAAGATACCAGAGGATATTTAAGTCCCCTTACAGGCTGTATCTCATGTGGATTAATAACAATCATCTGCTATCCTGTTGTTTGAGTCAAAGATAGTGACCCAAAAGGCTCTCTCCTCACTCTTCACTTCCTCCAGCCACAACACGAATCATGACAAAAAACATTCCGTACTGTACCGAGAAATAGGCAGAGATTTTATGGTAGAAATTAATGTGGATAGAAACATGAGCCACAAACTGGCTCTTCATTTTTACCACAACTGCTGATTTTACTGGTAGTGAGAACGAGGTACAATTGCAGAAAGGAACTTTATTTTGACGCTTGGCTTGCAGACTGGTTTCTTCGGTCAAATCTAAAGAACGTGACCATAGGTTAAATGTCTCAATAAAGTTCCTCTCAGCAACTGTGCCTTCCTCACTACTTGTCTGCTCATGTTACTCTACTGCCCATCACAGACCTATGTGTTCCAGAAAGCCCATTTCTACCACTACTGCTGCTTCTAGACACTACGGTGACTAATGCTTTGACTTCCACAATCACCACCACTACCCCCCTACGCATCGCACCAATGTTATCATGTCCTGAGTGCCATAACAATATTAGATGCTGAACTAACATCAGGAAACCTGCAGAGTTCTGAAATAACAGTATTGTCGTCGCGCCCACACCTTCAACGGGTCATTTGTTTTATTATGAAATAATTCTGTTTCCAAAAAATCCTTAACAAGGGTACATGCTCAAACTACCCATCTTGTAGACCACATACAGACAGACAGAAACCATTATCGTGAGAGGTTAAACCGGTATTACAAGTGAGCTATCTTCAGACAGACAGCTAAACCGGTATTACAAGTGAGCTATCTTCAGACAGACAGCTAAACCGGTATTACAAGTGAGCTATCTTCAGACAGACAGCTCATAGCAAACCCACAGGTACTGATATCAGTACAAACCACTTACGTGGCCACTTTAAACGCTTGTAAGTGAAAGCCCAGCAGGACGACAGAGACAGTCAGACCATTTCCGTGAGGGCTTCAGAGTCTTTTGTAAGTGAGCGCCTCGCATAGCCAGCTTTACAGCCGATTTTATGGGTTATTTAATGTAATTCCAATCTTTACGAGGGTTTTTATGCAGTTTTTGTGTTTTATTGTTCCTCTCACGTAATTCTTGCGGTCGTCACGATTTGTGTCTTTTTTTTGCCTGGTGCATTGCGTCTCCTTCCTGCTGTATTGTGTCTACCACTCGGAGTATTGTGTCTACCTCCTGTTGTATTTTGTCTTCCTCCTGCTGTATTGTGTCTACCACTCGGAGTATTGTGTCTGCCTCCTGTTGTATTGTGTCTTCCTCCTGTTGTATTGTGTCTACCACTCGGAGTATTGTGTCTGCCTCCTCTTGTATTGTGTTTTCCTCCTATTGTATTGTGTCTACCACTCGGAGTATTGTGTCTGCCTCCTGTTGTATTGTGTCTTCCTCCTGCTGTATTGTGTCTACCTCCTGGTTCATTGTGTCTACCTCCTAATGTATTGTGTCTACCTCATGGTGCACTGTATCTATCTGCTGGTGCACTGTGTCTACCTCCTGGTGTATTGTGTATACCTGCTGGTGTATTGTGCCTACCTCATGGTGCATTGTGTCTACCTCTTGTATTGTATCTACCTTCTAGTGTATTGCGTTTACCAGCAGGTGTTTCATGGCTGCTTTTTGTGCATTGTGTCTATCTCCAGGTGTTTCGTGTCTATCTCTTTGTGTATCGTTTCTACCTATTAGTAGACACAATTCACACGATATCGGTGTATTGCATCTTCCTCTTAGTGTGATAAATGGTATTGAAAACCGACAAGTTAAAGATTGAGATTCTTATGCAACATATGGGAATCTTTATTGAGGAAACGTTTAGCCACACAGTGGCTTCATCAGTCCGTCAGTGATCCCTGCCAGTGATCCACACCAAGTGATCCCTGCCAGTGATCCACACCAAGTGATCCCTGCCAGTGATCCACACCAAGTGATCCCTGCCAGTGATCCTCACCAAGTGATCCCTGCCAGTGATCCACAGCAAGTGATCCCTGCCAGTGATCCACCCCAAGTGATCCCTGCCAGTGATCCACAGCAAGTGATCCCTGCCAGTGATCCACACCAAGTGATCCCTGCCAGTGATCCACACCAAGTGATCCCTGCCAGTGATCCACACCAAGTGATCCCTGCCAGTGATCCACACCAAGTGATCCCTGCCAGTGATCCACACCAAGTGATTCCTGCCAGTGATCCACACCAAGTGATCCCTGCCAGTGATCCACACCAAGTGATCCCTGCCAGTGATCCACACCAAGTGATTCCTGCCAGTGATCCACACCAAGTGATCCCTGCCAGTGATCCACACCAAGTGTCCCTGCCAGTGATCCACCCAAGTGATCCTGCCAGTGATCCACACCAAGTGATCCCTGCCAGTGATCCACACCAAGTGATCCCTGCCAGTGATCCACACCAAGTGATTCCTGCCAGTGATCCACACCAAGTGATCCCTGCCAGTGATCCACACCAAGTGATTCCTGCCAGTGATCCACACCAAGTGATCCCTGCCAGTGATCCACACCAAGTGATCCTGCCAGTGATCCACACCAAGTGATCCCTGCCAGTGATCCACACCAAGTGATCCCTGCCAGTGATCCACACCAAATGATTCCTGCCAGTGATCCACACCAAGTGATTCCTGCCAGTGATCCACACCAAGTGATCCCTGCCAGTGATCAAGATTGATGGACTGATTACATCGACTCAAGGCTGAGGGACTGATTACCTCAAACTCCTCCTCTCCTTACACCTTTCTACTTTGTATTGGACTGATGAAGCCACTGTGTGGCGAAACGTTTCCTCAATAAATATTCCCATATGTTGCATAAGTGTCTCAATCTTCACCTCTTAGTGAATTATGTCTACCTCCTGGTGTATGGTATCTACCACTTAGTGCATTGTTTACATCCTGGTGTATGGTATCTACCACTTAGTGCATTGTTTACATCCTGGTGTATGGTATCTACCACTTAGTGCATTGTTTACATCCTGGTGTATCGTATCTATTTCTGTTATCTGTGTTGCTTCTCCACTGTGCTGACTCTGTATTAACTACCACTGTAGTGCAATTTTCTTTGTATGTATCCTACACTTAATCAGGTTATCTGTGTTGTATTACGAATAGTGCATGTTCCTGGAAACTCCCTTAGTGATTAACTCCTGGTGTATGGTATCTAATATGCATGTACATCTGGTGATGTTCCCCAGTGCTTGTAGGACCGGGAGGTCTATTGAGATGTTTGTGAGTTTAACTGAGAGTGAAATGTGTAAGAGTGACACGCATTCTGAAAGTGTTTATCTGAGTGTATGATCAACTTAGACAGTAATCTACCCTTAGTGTTGTTTAATCCTGGTGTATGGTATCTCCACTTAGTGCATTGTTTACATCTGGTATGGTATCTCCATAGTGCATTGTTTACATCCTGGTGTATGGTATCTACCACTTAGTGCATTGTTTACATCCTGGTGTATCGTATCTATTTCCTAGTGTATTGTGTCTGCTTCTCCAACCTGTGCCTGACCTCTACGATACTTAACCTCGCACGAACGCAGAAATTTTCTTTGATATGTTAGATCCTAACCTTATATCAGGATTATCTTTGTTTATTACGAATAGGCAAGGATTCCTGGGAAACTCCCCTCGTTATGTTAACTATGAGTGCACGGATGATAGAATACGAATGGAACAGAGTGTGCGTGAGTGTTCCCCAGTGCCTGTGTGAGGGGGAGAGGGGGAGGGTGCTTGTGAGAGTGTTTGTGAGTGTGTAACTGAGAGTGAAAATGTGTAAGAGTGACAGCGCATTCTTGAAAGTGTTTATGAGTGTATGATGGAGAGTAAGAAAGTACCTGAGATTTAGTGTACTTCCGTGTGAGTGAGTGTACATATCAGTAGAAGAGCCTGGATGTTGAGAGTAAAGGGAAACGAAGAGCAAAGGAAAGGAGAGAGTAAGAGAAAAGGAAATTACAGAAAAAAGAAGAGTCTAGCTAGTGAGAGAAAGGGGAGAAGGGAGAGAGTAAGGGGAAAGGGAAATAGGAGACCTAGCTAGTGGGAATACAAGGCGACGAGAGCATATCTGGTGAGAGAGTTAAAGGGGAGAGCCTGGCTGGTGAAAGTAAGGAGAAAGGGGAGAGCCTGGCTGGTGAAAGTAAGGAGAAAGGGGAGAGCCTGGCTGGTGAAAGTAAGGAGAAAGGGGGGAGCCTGGCTGGTGAAAGTAAGGAGAAAGGGGAGAGCCTGGCTGGTGAAAGTAAGGAGAAAGGGGAGAGCCTGGCTGGTGAAAGTAAGGAGAAAGGGGAGAGCCTGGCTGGTGAAAGTAAGGAGAAAGGGGGGAGCCTGGCTGGTGAAAGTAAGGAGAAAGGGGGGAGCCTGGCTGGTGAAAGTAAGGAGAAAGGGGAGAGTAAAGCGATACAAGATAAACCGGGATAGCAGAGGGGAGGGGATAGATTTAATTAAAGATGAAGCAGGAAACATTTGAAAGTTAGGACAATTATACAAAGAATTTGACTTGAAGATTCACAATACATTACACGAACTCCGTTTAGAAGTGAAAAAGAAACAACATCTGAATGAAATACATCGAAAAGAACGCAATTTATAAAGGAAAAACAAAAAAAAATATTCGTAAACAATAGAGGTAGAAGAAAAGAAATAATAAACAAACAAGGTATATAAATGCGTAACAGGGGGTGAGCGGATATATACGGAATATAAGGACAAGTGTTACAGGAAACCCAGTGGATGCGGGAGATGAAAGAGGCAGGTCCCCTGATCCCGTGCTTGGGACAACCTGAGGAACGCATCTGTTGGACGGCTTTTATATATCATCCTCCAGACGCCTTCCATTGGCTATTGTTGCCCTAACCTGCCACCAATCAGCATTAAGCTGCCTCTTAAATGTCTCTCATTGGATGACGAAGGCGGGAGCAGCGGTCAATCAGCACTTTAGTGCCACAACAATCTGGGAAAAAGACCCTGCGTGATAGTGAAAAATGGCTGCCGTTGGTGATGGTGAAAAACGACCTCTCCTGGTGATGGTGAAAAACGACCTCTCCTTGTGATGATGAAAAATGACCTACACTGGAAGGAAGGAATTGTGCATTTGAAAGTGCAATGAGCCCAAAAAGATACTTAGCTCTTTGCATCCTAGAAAACAACTTATCTGCACACATAAATACAATATTAAATACAGTTTAAAACAATTCATATATTGTCTTGCCAACAATAAATTATAAGAAACTAACAGTCACAATAAGTTACAAAACAGCTTTTTTTTTTTCCACAGTTGCTCTTAATGAATCACCAAAAGATTATACTGAAAGTTCACAAAAGTTCTGACAGACATCTAGACGACTGTAAAGAATGACTATGATGAATCCTGAATGTTTTTAAAATATGTATCACAATTAGTGGCCAGTAGTAAGGCACAGAGGAAAGTTTTAGCTCCCACAAGCAGGTGACAGTGTAAGAGGTGTGCAGACCCCATTTTCAATATACAAAGAATCGTCGCATATTTGTATACCTTGAGTATACCTGGAGGGGGTTTCGGGGGTCAACGCCCCCGCGGCCCGGTCCGTGACCAGGGTTCTGTTGAACCCTGTGCAGTTTACGGCTAGTCTGTAGGGCCAACAGAGTCAACTATGTTTCAAAGACATACTGAAGTACAGTATGTGTCCAATGAAGTGCACACTCTACAGAAGCCTTCACCTCAGCACTGCCTATTGGATACCTGTAACCCACTTACCTCCAAATTCTAGAGCCGATCATGGATGCTGGATAATTACTCACTGAGCATAACCCTGATCTCTAGGAGAGAACCGATACCTCGACAAGTCCACCAGACTGTGTGAAACGACGAAAACACGGAGGCTTAAATAACTCCTGCCTATCTGGCAGGACTTCCTTCAAGGAAGCAAAGGAAAACATGCGTCGAATATCCAGATGTCTCTTCCAGAACCCTAAATCTGGTTGAGAGTTTTAGTACCTCGGGAGAGTACGCCTCTGCATGGAGAGAGCTCGCCCAAGACTGCGTGTCCCTGACCCTCTGATCTAATCCACCGATGACTAGTAGCCAGGCGGGGATCTTCAGGATTCTCCCTCTCCTAAGAAAAGGAATGCTGAACGTCTTGCGAGTGAGCGCCAGAAACCTTAAGCTCTCTCTTTCTGCAAGAAACAATAAGCTTCTATTTTCCAGACTAGAAAGGGGAAGCTTGATCCTTAGGGGAAGCCAGGGTGGCCTTTTGTCTTGAAGAAACCAATCAAGTTGATCCTTGGTCCGAGAGCCATGTTAAGTGCGGGATTCCTTGCTTCGATTTCCCTGATCAGTCGCCACCAAGAAGTGAGGACTAGGGGAAGTGAGGACTAGGGGAAGTGAGGACTAGGGGAAGTGAGGACTAGGGGAGTGGGTGGGAGAAATGATAACAGTGGGTGTTGCACCAGGCTTACACCACTCCCACTTGACGATCCTTTCCTGGGAGTCAGAGAACTACCATTACTGCCTCCCATGGTGCTAGGGGGCGGGTTGACACTGGTCGGCGGATCATTGGTAGGGATCACTGGGAGGTGGATCACTGGCAGTGATCACTGGGAGGTGGATCACTGGCAGGGATCACTGGGAGGTGGATCACTGGCAGGGATCACTGGGAGGTGGATCATTGGTAGGGATCACTGGGAGGTGGATCACTGGCAGTGATCACTGGGAGGTGGATCACTGGCAGTGATCACTGGGAGGTGAATCACTGGCAGGGATCACTGGGAGGTGGATCACTGGCAGGGATCACTGGGGAGTGGATAACTGGCAGGGATCACTGAAAGGTGGATTACTGGCAAGGATCTCTTAGAGGCGGATCACTGGCACTGATCACTGAGAGGAGGATCACCTGTGAGGATCCTGTAGCAGGATAATTATTATAATCACGGGGAAGCGCTAAACCCGTATGTTTTTTACATGATCTTGAACGGGATTGGTGAGATATATAGACCTCATCCAGCTTCCTGGATGAAGAGCCTCTCACCAGTGTCGTGGCACTCCTGCCTTCCTAGCCTGCCGGGGGTAGAGGAGTAGGAGAGAGGCACCTTGAGGCAGTAGAGATGCCACACAGACACCTCCAACCATACAGAATAGGTGCCAGTGCCTTCTGTTCTCTCTCTCTCTCTCTCTCTCTCTCTCTCTCTCTCTCTTTTACGCAGTGTTAGGTTTAGGGTTCTTGAAATTCATGTTATTATTAAGTGATATACAGATAGGAAACAGGCTGAAGTTGGGGCTATATGAGATTCTATTTTGTTGATAGTCATTATGCAAAGGAATGCTACTGAGCAAATAATGTATGGCTACTGTATGACTTACCTAAGTGTTTTTGACTTACTTAAGTATCATTATGTTGATGTCATTATGATGACTGTATGACTTACCTAAGTGTCATTATGTTGATGTCATTAGCAAAGGAATGTTACAGAGCAAATAATATATGGCTACTGTATGACTTACCTAAGTGTTTTTAGGGATGAAAAGTATCTGCATGTGGTGACAGGTAAATAAGAACATGGATAAACATTGTTTCTCTTTTAACTGGTCAGATTGAGGCCTGATGATTGATGCCTAAAGCATTAGCTCAAGGAGGAGGGGGGGGGAGTTATGGCGAGTCTGAAGGTGAAATATCCCAATGCTTGTGTTTACAGTGCAGCCTTGTTTCCTTTGTCAATACTGATGATCTCTCCCTCCCTCCCTCTCTCTCTCTCTCTCTCTCTTTCTCTCTCCATCTCTCTCATTCTGCCTTAGTGTGTGCCATAAACATGATAGTGGAGAGAGGGGAACTATGAAACTCAATAAGAGGAGGTTAAAAACTGTGCCTGGCTGTGCAAGGGTGATGGAGTCATTAGAGGGTGTTTTAAGTCATTACTGAGTGACTCAATCATTAGTTGGCGGCCATGTTAATGAGTTCCCTCTTTATTAATTTCGTCCATTACTAACATCGCCTGTCATAAAGATTTCCTCAGACGATATTCGCAAATCTGTGTATTTGAGAAAATTCTGAAATAGATTCATTATATTCCAACACTGATGCAAGTTTTCTGATATATAAACATAATGCACGCAGGGTGTTTGTGTCTGGTAGCTCAGTGGGAGGGGCTCTGGCTGGCAACCGAAGGTCTCGGGTTCAATCTTGTACTTGTTGATGGAACAGGTCCAGGGGTTGTAGCTATCTGTTGTGGGTGGGTCGCATCCTCTGGGGTGATAGTGTACCTACGATAGGTCTGCGCCGATGTGCAATAACAACTCTTAGTGGGTAAATTCTTTGGAGTAAAAACTTTTATGTTTCTTATGAGACCATAAGAGTAGCAGTGAAAGAGAATAATGTTCACTGAGTTCAAATTCCTAGATAGCTGCGTTAAGCAAGTTCTTCAGAGCTGCTTCAACTTTCTACCTGGACTTACTCTTGTAGCTTTACGATTCATGTTTTCTTCATTGAACAAGTTATATTAGCCTTTGCTTTAGACGTTATGTTGAAAGTGTTTGACTTATGTGAAATGCATTCCTAAGTGCAAACGATCTCTCCGCCACTCATATTATTCTGATTTAAAATTATAATGGGTTAAAGAGATTTCTGTGACAGACTCAAAAAAGATTTACTGTCACATTACAGATGAAAAGCGTCCACTTATTTTCTCTGATTTCACTTACAGGTAAAGAGAAGCCAGGAAGGGAAAGTCACCTCCAGTTTCTTGGTCATATGTTGATGGCTTCGTTTTCTACGCTAATTAGAAGTATGACTATTAAACAAATTAACACTAATTCAAAATATCAGTGAAATTCTACATATGCAGTTGTAATTAAAATTTACCAAATAAGCAAGTAAAAATTTTGTCGTACGCAGTTAAATAAAATCCTAGTAGTTAATTCTATAATGTGTATTTATTTCTATAAAGAAAAATCTACTTTAAAAATTATGGAAACTTATCTAGAAACCTGTATAAAAGACGGATGCACCAATGAAAGAATGTGTGAGCAGAGCTACTCCAGTAAAGAATGTGTGAGCATAGCTACTCCAGTAGCCACCAGTCCAGGCTTCAATGTAATTCAATTTCGATACTTTGGATTGCCATCTGGTGAGAATAGTTGAGATGACTGCCTTATTACTAGGCATCTGGCTATTGCATGGCTTCTCTTGATAATGCTATCAACCTCATCATGCCTTGTGCTCTTTCTTCAGATCTACAACAAGCAAGACCATAGTACGTACTTGATTTCACTTCTGCCAATACACCTGTGTTCAGTGAGGATATGGGCAGCAAAGTGAAGAGCTACATCAGTATTAATGATTTGAGGATCGAGGCGTGTGGTTAGAGAGGAATTAGGGAAAGTCAATATAAAATTCCCTACATGAAAAGCTCTCAATGCCTGGAGGAAAGCTCTGTTCTTTCTAGACTCACTCAAAAGCAACTGTTGGTAGTTGTTAAGGGAAAATAATCTGGTTGAAGAGCCAGTTAGAGTATTATTCTGTTAATGATTTTTAGATCATGAACCCTCCTAACATTGTCACTGAGACCCTCATGGAGAATCTTTGCCACAAGTTTGCTGGACGCCTCACACGAAAACAGGAATGCATGGAGGGCAATCTGTGATGCCTTCCAAATATCTATGTCCTCTAGGCTGACTGGAAGTATAGCTTGCTCTGAGTGCCTATGGTCACACCTAAGGTTTAGGAACTTTTGTGAATATTGACTGCAGGAGATTGTCGTATTCATTTACCTGTGTTGCGAAATGAAGGTGCGTATCGTAGGATATTGGTAAGGTTAGGTTAGGCTAAGTTAGGTTAGGTTAGGCTAAGTTAGGTTAGGTTAGGTTAGGCTAAGTTAGGTTAGGTTAGGCTAAGTTAGGTTAGGTTAGGCTAAGTTAGGTTAGGTTAGGCTAAGTTAGGTTAGGTTAGGCTAAGTTAGGTTAGGTTAGGTTCAAGCATTTTATGAGAAGGTACAAGATGGTTGTTAGATCACTGGGTTTTAAGTAAAAAGTTAGTTTAACAAAGAATAAAATAATCACACCAATTAAGTGACAGGAGTGTTGTGGGGTCAAAAATCATGACTCTTGCTAATACCTTTTTAACGTTAAAACTGCCTTTGTTTAAGGTGACTGTGTCCATGACTGATGTGAAATATACTTCTTGCGAAGCTAAGAGTATTTTATAACTGATTTTGCACCTTTCCAGTTCATGAGATGATTATGAGAGTTACAATCAGCCATGTATACATTGTTAATATTGTCGATAGTGCAAGCATATCTGTGCTCTCCAGTACCCGTGTTTAGGTTTATTGATGTTTTGTCTGTGTAAACATTCTGGCAGCCTCCACTTGGGATAATGTTTACGATGACGCAGCTGTTATCGATTCTTCCTGTTTCGGTCTTAGTTAGATCTTTGATGGTGGTAGCCTTGACCGTAGCCACTCTGATCTTTGATGGTGGTAGTCTTGACCGTAGCCACTCTGATCTTTGATGGTGGTAGTCTTGACGGTAGCCACTCTGATCTTTGATGGTGGTAGTCTTGACCGTAGCCACTCTGATGTTGCATCTTCACAAGACCTTGGTAATTTTCTCAGCTACACTGTTGTTAGGGAGAATGTTGCAAGATTTTATTTCTTGGTTTTCTTAGTGTACAAAAAGCTTGTCATTCACAATTTACGATTAAATGTGAAAGGAATTTTAATTGCGTACACACGCGGCGAATGGTGGCACATTCCTCTGCAGACTACATGTGTTATGTCCTCATAGGTAATAACCTATAATTACCTCCAATTTCGTCCGTTGTTCTGATGGGAATAAGAACGAAGTAAAGCGTTCTTATTGGCGTATTTACGATAACGTGAGACTTTAGTGTGTGAGGCTGGATTTGAGAATTAAACTATCAAAAAAGGGGGTCATGTTATTTATTCTTCTTCTAAGATAAATTAGATCGACGGTTGTATTGTTAGAATTTGTCTTCCAAGTCTCTGATGTTTACTATTCATCTACATAATATAACCACATTGCGTTGCTTGGGAAGGTACTGAAACGTTCTGTCACGGAGTTTCCCACAAACGGCAAAACAAAAGCCGCGCTAATGAACGAATAATTCGAACATAAACCTGTGTGTAAAGCTCGCTGTTGCAGCTGAAACAATTGACCATGAGGAATAACTCAGTCAAGTCGACAAAATCTCTAGCCAGGAAGGGAGATTTAAGCTATTTTGTATATATATATATATATATATATATATATATATATATATATATATATATATATATATATATATATATATATATATGGGGCTAAGAGTACTATAGCCTGGTATTCAGGTAGTTTCGTGAACAATGAAGCCACATCCAGACTCGCTTACTTTTTGCTCCAGATATTTTTGTTACTTTTCAATAGTTTACTTGAGTGTTTTAAGTTTACTCTGCTTATGGTCCCAAGGAGGTAGGAATTATTTTTGACAAGGACTCCTGCTACCTAATGTGGGGCGCTACCCAATAGTGGACGTAATGGGAATCACTGTAACTCAAAACATTTAACCCATCCTTAGTCAGAAAATAGAAACTGAGAGTTTAAGCCTTAAAGATCTGAAAAAAAATTTCCATCCTCAAACACAAATATTTGAAGTGCAAAGTGATTCATTAACATGAAAAAAAAGTATGAAACTACGAGGCAAGGGGTGCAAAATTAATTTGATAAAACTTTTTCTCACAAACAGAATTATGGAAGGTAAATAGACACATGTGCAATTAATAATATATTTAAGTGTGGCATAGTTTCTACCGTCAACAAAGTACAAATCGTGCAGTGCATGGACACAGGTATAAAAAAGGAGTCCTGAAATGCTGGGTATTCTTGAAGGTAGTGATTATGGTAGTAGTAGTAGAAGTAGTAGTAGTAGTAGTAGTGGTGGTAGTAATAGTAGTGGGAGAGAAGGTAACAATAGTAATCTCGGTATACATCATTTAAAGTGATGGGAAGCTGGATAAATATGTTGAAATTAATTTAGGGTCACTTTTTCTGTCAGGCAGTCCATTAGGAAACTGTGAGTTGAGACTGCAGTGAGCGCGGCGACCGGTCTCCAACTAATGTTTGCTTGAAATGTCAATTATGTGTTGCAGTGCCAGAAAAGATGGGCTTGGTAAGAAGAGTAGCAATGTTACAGGTAGATGGATGCAAGCGCAACTTTTAAAACATTTACTATGGCTTCATTCCTCTCAACAAGAGTTTTGTCATACCACTGTAAATGTGCAGTAAGTTACGAACTTAGTTATGCTTCTAATGTTACGGCTCACACAGCCAAAAGTTTGCTTATTTAGAGAAAAATTCTAATATCTCAATAGATGAGATTAACATATGTTGGGATATGGTTTATGGTACCTTATTATAACCTACGGTACCTAACGACTCGCTAAGATTTTTCTAAGTTCTCGCGGGATTAAAGAACGACAATTAAAGGTTACATAAATACACGAGTAACAGGAGCTGGATTTGAGTGAGACTTGCACATGAGTTAACAGGGTTAACAATATACCCTGGGTACCACTGAAAATGGGTTGGGCAAATATTTTTGTTAGTGGGTTTTGGTTTGTGAAGGAGTTGCCTAGTATGGTGCCAATAGGCCAGCTGCAGTGTTCCTCCTTTCTTGTGTTCTTATGTTCTTAAATTGCTAGAGCTGCCAAAACTAATAGAGTGGAAGAGTTACTTAGTAGCTCTGATACTTGGGCGTGGTTTAATAAGGATACAGTTAGGCAGGTTAATCATTATTGAAAAATTGAGACAGCAAAACAAAATTCTGATAAGAAATGACGATCGAATTTGCTACCTTAAGTACAACTCTGTCTTATTTATTTGGCTGGAGTATACCTGAAGAGGGTTTCGGGGGGGTCAACGTCCCCTCGGCCCGGTCTGAGACCAGGCGTCTTGGTGCATCAGGGTCTGATCAACCAGGCTGTTACTGCTGGCCGCACGTAAACTGTAATACCAGTCATAAGTTATGTAGGTTCTGTAGCCTTCAGAGTCTCTAAATTGCTGGAACTGTGTCTAGATAACCTTGTAGATGAGCTACTAGATTTTTTTCACAGCTAATTATTTCGTACTCATTAGTCACATCTTTAAATACAAAAGTATCAAAAGATGTCATTTTGATTTGCTTGTGGAAGAACTTACAAAATGTGATTTTCATTTACATGTCAATCACATCATTGATTTGATTAAATTATGCGTAATGGATTGTAAATTTATGTTCAATGAAGAAATTTTATATACAGAAATTTGTGGTCTTTGGGAAACCCTTTTTTCACCTATATTAAGCAATTTTAACATGGATTTTTTTGACACTATATATATATATATATATATATATATATATATGTCGTGCCGAATAGGTAAAACTTGCAATTTTGGCTTAAATAGCAACGCTCTTCTTGCCGAATAAGGCAAGCGAAAATTTGTGTATGCAATAATTTCGCAAAAATCATTCTGAACCTAACGAAAAAAAAAATATTTCATTGTGTTTGTTTACTATTAAAATATTATCTAAAATATATATTGGGAGGAGGGGAAATTTCCCCGTTTGAATGGGAAGTCCCATCTCATTCCCCTCTTTCTGGGGAGAAAGAAGACAAGATATAACCGTCTCTGAAACCCCCATGATTATAATAATAATAAAAATCTGAAACAAAGGCCTCTTTTAGAAGTGCTATAAACCATCAGCTAGAATATCAAGTGTAACTTTTTATGTAAAGATTAATTTTAGTTAAATTTAATAGTTCTTAGTTTAACTTACTTAATAATTATAAATGGTAGAATTATGAAGATTGTTATTTAGGACTTATAAATATTATCGCCGGCAGCAGCTGCCAACCTTAGGGTACCCGGCCCAGGGCGGCCAGTTGAAATCGCAAACCTGAGATGAACGTATGTGTCCATCTCCTGACATCATTAATCAAGGGACCGTGGATTAATACGAGACAAATGACTTGCAAACGTTCTCTCACGTGATGTTGCGCGTTACTGGGCCGCCCAATCACTTCTCTCTTGCTTTCAGGTGGGAAGAGCGCAATAGACTACCATCAATGTGAGGAGACGATGGGTGTGTACGACTATGCTGTGTTGAAACCCAGAAACGTAATCAGTATATTTTCTGAGTATTGGTAGACGCCAGAAATCCAGCTGATCGATCTAATTCCGGTTCAACATAACAGTTAAGAATGAGTGAGTACGATGACAAACCAAACTAACATTAGATCAAGTGAATTCATGAATAATTTTAATATAGTGTCGATGGCAACGAATCCACTGTACTTGCAACTGTCCTAGATGACGAAGGCGGTAAACTGCTCCCCGAGACATTCACACCCAACTGCAGATGTAAACAAACACCTGGGAAGATAAAGATCCCAAATTCCCATGATTTTATTAAATTTCGCCGATTGCAGTGATTCAGTGATTAGTCCAAGTCTAAGGAGACAGGGCTTACCAAACCCAATAAGATATTGGTATTATCAATTTATGCTCTAAATCTGTGAGGATCTTACAACGCTGCTCAACCAGAAAACTTGTCAGACAAGAGCGTGCGTGCACTGTAACAGTTCAACTGGTAAGCCAGTAATATATCCGTTGAGTGTACCGTTATGTGCATAAACAGACACGTCAGGAGACTACTTCAGTGGCTGAAGGCAGGAGTATAACTGGTTGGTATCCTTGGTTGAATAATAAATTTAAACACTAGTATAGGTAAGTGTTCAACCTGAAAATTCTCGACTACATTATGTGTCTTTACCTGGAGTTTACCTGGAGAGAATTCCAGGGGTCAACGCCCCTGCGGCCCGGTCTGTGACCAGGCCTCATGTTGGACCAGAGCCTAATCAACCAGGCTGTTACTGCTGGCCGCACGCAGTCCAACGTACGAACCACAGCCTGGCTGGTCAGGTACAGACTTTACGTGCCTGTCCAGTGCCTGCTTGAAGACAGCCAGGGGTTTGTTGGTAATCCCCCTGATGTATGCTGGGAAGCAGTTGAACAATCTTGGGCCCCTGACACTTATTGTGTTGTCCCTCAACGTGCTAGTGGCACCCCTGCTTTTCATTAGGGGGATGTTACATCGCCTGCCGAGTCTTTTGCTTTCGTAGGGAGTGATTCTCGTGTGCAAGTTTGGTACTAATCCCTCGAGAATTTTCCACGTGTATATAATAATGTATCTCTCCCGCCTGCGTTCTAGGGAGTACAGGTTTAGGAACTTCAAGCGTTCCCAGTAATTGAGGTGGTTTATCGCAGTTATGCGTGCCGTGAAGGTTCTCTGTACATTTTCAAGGTCAGCAATTTCACCCGCCTTGAAAGGTGCAGTTAGTGTGCAGCAATATTCCAGCCTAGATAGAACAAGCGATCTGTAAAGTGTCAACATGGGTTTGGCATACCTGGTTTTGAAGGTTCTCATTATCCATCCTGTCATTTTTCTAGCAGATGTGATTGCTACGGTGTTATGGTCCTTGAAGGTGAGATCCTCTGACATGATCACTCCCAGGTCTTTGACATTAGTTTTTCGCTCTATTGTGTGGTTGGAATTAGTTTTGTACTCCGATGAGATTTTAATTTCCTCACGTTTTCCGTATCTGAGTAATTGAAATTTCTCATCATTGAACTTCATATTGTTTTCTGCAGCCCATTTAAAGATTTGGTTTATGTCTGCTTGGAGTCTTGCAGTGTCTTCAACGGTGGACACTGTCAAACAGATTCGGGTATCATCTGCAAAGGAAGACACGGTACTGTGGCTTATATTCCTGTCTATGTCCGATATGAGGATGAGGAACAGGATGGGAGGGAGTACTGTGCCTTGTGGAACAGAGCTTTTCACAGTAGCTGCCTCAGACTTTACTCTGTTGACTACTACTCTTTGTGTTCTACTTGTTAGGAAATTATAGATCCATCTACCAACTTTTCCTGTTATTCCTTTATCACGCATTTTGTGTGCTATTACACCATGGTCACACTTGTCAAAGGCTTTTGCAAAGTCTGTGTATATAACATCTACATTCTGTTTGTCTTCTAGAGCATCCAGGACCTTGTCGTAGTGGTCTAGTAGTTGGGACAGACAGGAGCGACCTGCTCTACACCCATGCTGCCCTGGGTTGTGAAATTGATGGGTATCAAGATGAGTGGCGATCTTGCTTCTTAGAACCCTTTCAATATTTTTTATGATATGGGACGTTAGCGCTATTGGTCTGTAGTTCTTTGCTATTGCTTTACTACCGCCTTTGTGGAGTGGGGCTATGTCTGTTGTGTTGAGTAACTGCGGGACGACCCCAGTGTCCATGCTCCCTCTCCATAGGATGTTAAAAGCACGTGATAGGGGCTTCTTGCAGTTCTTGATGAACACGGAGTTCCATGAGTCTGGGCCTGGAGCGGAGTGCATGGGCATGTCATTTATTGCCTTTTCGAAGTCATTTGGCGTCGTGGTGATGTGTATGTGTACTCACTTAATTGTCCTCACTTAATTGTCCTCACCTAATTGTGGTTGAAGAGGTTTAGTCATAGTTCCTGGCCCCGCCTCTTCACTGGTCGCCACTATGTCCACTTTCTCCTTGCTCCATGAGCTTTATCATACCACTTCTTAAAGCTATGTATGGTACCTGCCTCCACTACCTCACTTTCCAGACTATTCCACTTCGTGACACCTCTGTGACTGAAGAAATACTTCCTAACATCCCTGTCTTCAACTTCCAATTTTGACCCCTAATTGCTGCGTCTTATAACTGGAACATCATGTCTCTGTCCACCTTGTCGATTCGTCTCAGTATTTTATGTCGTTATCATGTCCCCTCTGTCCCTCCTGTCCTCCAGTGTCATCAGGTCGAGTTCCCTTAACCTCTCCTCGTAGGCCATGCCCCTTATAGCCGGGACTAGTCTCGTTGCAAACCTTTGCACTTTCTCTAGTGTCCTGACGTGTTTGGCCAGGAGTAAGTTCCAATCTGGTGCTGCATACTCCAATATGGTCCTGACATACACGGTGTACAGGGTTTGGAACGACTCCTTACTGAGATGCCGGAATGCTATTCATAGGTTCGCTAGTCGCCAAGTTATTTGGTTGATATGCGCCTCAGGATAACGTGCTCGGTATTATAAACACTCGAAGATCCGTTTCCTTGAGTGAGGTTTGTAGTCTTTGGCCCCCCCTAGACTGTACTTTGTCTGCGGTCTTCTTTCCTTTCCCCGATCTTCATGACTTTGCACTTGGTGGGGTTAAACTCCAAGAACCAGTTGCTGGACCAGGCCTGCAGCCTGTCCACATCCCTTTGTGGTCCTGCCTTGTCCTCCTCCGACTGAATTCTCTTCATTAACTTCACATCGTCTGCAAACAGGGACACGTCTGAGTCTATTCCTTCCGTCATGTCGTTCACATATACCAGGAACAGCACCGGTCCTAAGACTGACCTCTGTAGAACCCCGCTCGTCACAGGCTCCCACTCTGACACCTCATCACGTACCATGACTCACTGATGCCTTTCCGTCAGGTATTCTCTGATCCACTGCAGTGCCTTCCCTGTTATACCTGCCAGATACTCCAGCTTTTGCACTAATCTCTTGTGTGGAACTGTGTCAAAAACTTTCTTACAGTCCAAGAAAACGCAGTCTACCCACTCTCTCTTGTCTTACTGCTTTCACCTTGTCGTAGAACTCTAGTAGGTTCGTGACACAGGATTTCCTGTCTCTGAATCCATGCTAGCTGTTGTTTATAAACTCATTCCTTTCTAGGTGGTCCACCACTCTTATCCCGATAATCTTCTATATGACTTTATATACAATACATGTTAGTGACACTGGTCTGTAGTTTAATGCTTCGTGTCTGTCTCCTTTTTTAAAAACTGGGACTACATTTGCTATCTTCCATACCTCAGGTAGTCGCCCTGTTTCGATAGATGTGTTGAAGATTGTTTATAGTGGTACAGAGAGCGCCTCTGCTCTGTGTATCACTAGATATGTCCACGGAGATATCTAGTGAGATATCTAGATATCTCCACTTAGATATCTAGTTCGCATAGCAGCCTCTTCACCTCCTCCTCGGCTGTATGTATTATGTCCAGCACTTGTTCGTGTATCCCACCTCTCCGTCTTTCCGGAGTCCTTTCTGTCTTCAATGTAACTACTTCTTTAAATCTTATGTTGAGCTCCTCACATACTTCAACGTCGTTTTTTGTAAACTCCCTTCCTACCTTCTTCAACCTGATTGCCTGATCATTAACTGTTGTTTTTCTTCCGGGTATAGTCCCAACAATCTGCTTACCCTCTTTCCAGGGTAGCATAGTGGCTCCATCAAGACGCTTTTGACTTCCGTCAGACCTCTGCACTTGGGCTTCCCATTGGGCTGGGCAACGGGCTGTGGCGAGGCTCCTCTTTATGATGTCGTTGACCTCATGTCTAGCATACTTCCTTTCTGATATGCGGCACACGAGACCATGAAGTCCGAATTGATCAGCCTTCGCCCTGCCGCAAATACACTTATGTTCGGTAAGGATGGGGGCTGCTAGGCGAAGAGTAACACCAATCCGAATGGCCTGTGGGTCGAGTCGAGTGCCCAGGGAGGAATTGGGAGCAGTTAGAAGGAAATCTGAGTGTGGTGCCTTCACCGCTAGGAAATGAGCTTTGTTCTCTCCTGAAGCGTTGGTGAGCATTGCGTTGGCGATTTTTTCTATTATCGGTTTGTCCCAGTGGGACTGTTTGTGCTCTTTGGGAGGAGCTGGTCTACTGGAGGAGTCTGCCAGGATGTCCCATCGCTCGGCTGCTTCAATGAACCTGGGGTCCTGAGCTCCCACCACACCTCTCAAGCGTTCGGGGACAATTTTCTTGACTAATCCACAGGAGGTCAAACACTTTGCGCACCCCATACCTCTAAGTCGCACTGGGAGAGTTGCCTGATCCCATTGCTGATCTCCTAGTGACAGATTCAGTGCCTTCTTAAAGGTTTATCTCAGGTGTGCGTCATATTCGTTGAGTGTTGTGTTGTCAGAAGAGGGTGCGCACCTAAGGAAGTAAGTGAGGCTTGGCAGAGTAAGACACCTTGTGAGGAGATATAGGTCATCATGGGCATCAAGATCGCTTATTGTCTCCTCCATTCTCTTCAGGTCATTTAGTTTGTCCTTGAGGACCGTGTCGATGGTCTGGTGACCCAGCGGTGCTCCCAAGAGGGTAATGTTGGATGGAATGGTAGTAGAGACTTCCGGGAGGATTGTTTGCACGGCATTTATTTATTTATTTATTTATTTATTTATTAACACATCGGCCGTTTCCCACCGATGAAGGGTAGGGAACGGCCAGAGGTACGCCTAAACTACAGTTAAAAAACTGCAACATACCAACACCCCTCCTCCAGAGCGCAGGCACTGTACTTTCCACTTCCAGGACTCATGTCCAGTTCATAACCACATAACCACACTCTCTCCACAGCACTACCACTCTCTCTCCACCATAAAGCCACGCTCCTACTTCACTAGTACTCTCCCTACCACAGCACTACCACTCTCTCTCCACCATAAAGCCACGCTCCTACTTCACTAGTACTCTCCCTACCACAGCACTACCACTCTCTCTCCACCATAAAGCCACGCTCCTACTTCACTAGTACTCTCACTACCATTCCTGCACGCTCCATCCTACATACCCGCCAAGTATTTCCCTATGATATATACTGTATACATCTCACTTATGTTTTACCAAACCATTTTTTGACACAAGATGTGACACCGGATCGGGTTTTATTCCGCTGCAGTCTCAAGGGCTGCTGCTCTGGTAGTAAATTCATCCCACAATAACCTGCAGAAACTCTCACTACATTACAAGAATTCTTGAATTTCCTGTAGCAAACACCTCGCTATTTCATGCCTCTTAAGCTCTAACGCCCTTTCCTCCTTAATTTATATAAATATACACACACACACACATATATATATATATATATTTTTTTTTTTTTTTTTTTTTTTTTAATAAAAATATATATAATGGGGTCCACCTCTAGTGCAAATTGTGGGACCCATAGCCTCGGAGAAGTGGATAAAAAGGCATCAAGGAAGAATATTTGGATTTCTTCCTGAAGCCGTTTGAATATTCCACTTCTCCTACCACCCCATCCTATATACACACATACATACATATAAATACTTTATTAATAGACAGAATACATTTATAAAACACACAAACATGAACATGAATACAATGGTACAATATGTCAAAGATTATGAATCTCCTCCAGCTCCTCCGAAGCCGGACGCGAGCCGAGTATGCAGCATGCGTTACCCCTCTGGATGGCCACGCTGAGACGCTGGAACATGAACGTGGCTGCCCTTGGGTCCCTGGTGGTGTCGATGAGTCTGAAACCCAGCTCTTTAAGGAAACGTGTTGCATTTTTTCCCCACGCTCCCAAGGTCTCTGATCCCACTGGGACAAATTTATACTGTTGGCTTATGTCCCTGTACTTGCCGATCTTGTACTCCTCTCTGTGGTCAGCAGCTCCTCCCTGTCGCCCAACACTGTGATGGATGTAGGTGTCAGCCAGTGTCGACACGCAGGTATAATCCCATGCTAAGAGCTTGCCATTCTTCCAAGGATAGATGGTGATCCCGTGTAATGATATCCTTAGGAGCGATGGTATCCTCACTGGTTATAAGCCTCAGTGCTCCGTTAGTATTACCCTCTTCTATTTTTCTGCTAATGTGGGCCCTGATTTGTGAGGCGTCTGGTGTCCTGTTGTTGACATTTGCCTGGCGGGTGTTTGACGTCCTGGAGGATATGGACAAGGTTGTCATCTCTAGGGAATGCATTTATTGCCCTGATACAGATGTAGCTAGTGACTTGTCCTCCTGGTGGGACAGCCAAACAGGCATTGCCAAAAGCAGAAGGTTGTGCCAGGATCCATTGTTTGCAGGAGCATCGTTGACTTTCTTCAAAGGTCAGCGAATTTGCTGGCAGCTTCATGGCAGCTGCTTTGGGGATGTGTGTCAGCGTCCTGGTGGATGTTAATTTGATTGCAGCTTTTGGGTCCTCTGTAGAGGTGAAGTCAGGGTGGCTGTCGGCTCTGTCTGCTGGGAGGGTCTGTTGGCTGTTCCCATTTGGAGCCCTCCTGGAGCCTAGACATCCATTGTGTGCACGGATGTTGCCAGTAGAGGGATTGAGTGCACATTCCCTATGGCACACCTGGCAGATGCCTCGGGGACGGGTTCCAAGGCGTTGGCTCTGTCCTGGAGATTCCTGGGAACCCTGCACTTCTGTGACATGGTGTGGGTGGGAGGGCGCCAGCTGTGGGGTACCGGGTGAAGGACAGCATGGATGCATGGGGGATGGGGGTGGGAGAGTAGTGATGGAGTGTGAAATATTCGTGAGGCACTAAACGGCAACACTCTTGGTCAGGAAGTCCAGTAGGCCTAGACCAGAATGGGGGTGAGAGTGGCCCTATATGTTCACTAAGATGCACATTGCTAACTTTTGCTAATTGATAAGTTAGAAACAACCTCGCCATTTGGCACACTGATCGCCGTGTTCTCACTGTTAACCAAGGTGGTGTTCTGTTCATCATCCAAAGACGAGTACTGGGCGGCCACTCTCCCCCAACCCCGGCCAAACAGAGGGTAAACAAACCTCCCCACACCTCCACTGGAGGGATCCCCTCAACACCGCATCCTCTAACTACTCAACTCCCAACAATCACACTGCACTTTCACTGATATAGAAGCAACGGCCTGATGCAGAAGATTGTCATGACTCTGTAATCTCCAGTGGATACTCACGATGACGTCTGCTTGAACTGGCCCTTCCCACACATGTAGATTCCTCGTTTACACACAAAATATATGGAGCACCACAAACTGGCTCCCTCCCTCCACGCCAGCCGGCGTATATATATATATATATTATTATTTTTATTTTATTAACACATCGGCCGATTCCCACCAAGGCAGGGTGGCCCGAAAAAGAAAAACCTTCATCATCATTCACTCCATCACTGTCTTGCCAGAGGGGTGCTTTACACTACAGTTATAAAACTGCAACAAACTGCAAAAGACTCGGCAGGCGATGTAACATCCCCCCAATGAAAAGCAGGGGTGCCACTAGCACGTTGAGGGACAACACAATAAGTGTCAGGGGCCCAAGATTGTTCAACTGCCTCCCAGCACACATAAGGGGGATTACCAACAAACCCCTGGCTGTCTTCAAGCAGGCACTGGACAGGCACCTAAAGTCGGTACCTGACCAGCCAGGCTGTGGTTCGTACGTTGGACTGCGTGCGGCCAGCAGTAACAGCCTGGTTGATCAGGCTCTGGTCCAACATGAGGCCTGGTCACAGACCGGGCCGCGGGTCGTTGACACCTGGAATTCTCTCCAGGTAAACTCCAGGTTAACACCCATCCTTCAGAGTGCAGACACTGTACTTCCCATCTCCAGGACTCAAGTCCTGCCTGCCGGTTTCCCTGAATCCCTTCATAAATGTTACTTTGCTCACACTCCAACAGCACGTCAAGTATTAAAAACCATTTGTCTCCAATCACTCCTATCAAATACGCTCACACATGCTTGCTGGAAGTCCAAGCCCCTCGCACACAAAACCTCCTTTACCCCCTCCCTCCAACCTTTCCTAGGCCGACCCCTACCCCGCTCTCCACTTCAGATTTATGCACTCCAAGTCTTCTGTTCTTCCATTCTCTCTACATGTCCGATACCACCTCATAACTCCTCAGTCTCTGGATAATAGTGTAATCCCCATCATATATATATATATATATATATATATATATATATATATATATATATATATATATATATATATATATATATATATGATGTGTGACACACGAGACAATGAAGTCCGAATTGATCAGCCGTCGCCCTGCCGCAAATACACCTATGTTCGGTGAGTATGGGGCGGCTAGGCGAAAGCAACACCAATCCGAATGGCCTGTGGGTCGAGTGCCCAGAGAGGAATTGGGAACAGCTAGAAGGAAATATCCTGAGTGTGGTTCCTTCACCACTAGGAAACGAGCTTTGTCCTTTCCTGAAGCGTTGGTAAAGCGTTTCCTTCTAGCCGTTGCCAATTCCTCCCTGGGCACTCGACTCGACCCACAGGCCATTCGGATTGGTGTTGCTCTTCGCCTAGCCGCCCCCATACTCACCGAACTTTGGTGTATTTGCGCCAGGGCGACGGCTGACCAATTCGGACTTCATGGTCTCGTGTGTCACACATCAGAAGGGAAGTATGCTAGACATGAGGAGTTCAATGACATCATAAAGAGAAGCCTCGCCACGGCCCGTTGCCCAGCTCAACGGGAACCCCAAGTGCAGAGGTCTGATGGAAGTCAAAAGCGTGCTGATGGAGCCACTATGCTACCCTGGAAGGATGGTAAACAGATTCCTTGGGACTACACCTGTGCCACCACAATGGCAGACCTTTACTTGCCATACTCCATAGCTGAAGAAGGTGGAGCTGCCAGCTACAGTGAGACCCAGAAGACCCGCAAATATGAAGGTCTTTCCCCTTGATATACCTTCATCCCAATATTGTCGGAGACCCTTGGAGCATGGGGCAAGTGTGCTCTAAAGTTTATCAAAGAGGTGGGTGAAAAACTCATCATAGAAACCAAGGACTACAGGGCGGCCAGTTTCCTCTTTCAGAGACTCAGTGTTGCGATCCAGAGAGGAAATGCCTGCAGCATTCTGGGCACGCGGCACACTGCCGGGAGCTGGACGAAGTATTTGAGATGTAGCTCTGAGTTGTTATATATGTAGTTTTACTCACTATTGTAGTCTTGTCAATGTATTTTGTCTTTAAATAAAGTATATAGAAAATACAGGGGGTGGTAGGAGAAAATTTTCAAACAGCTTCAGGGAGAACTTTGAGTTTTCCCTGAAGTAAGTTTATTCTTTTCGCTGAGGATATATATATATATATATATATATATATATATGTATATATATATATATATATATATATATATATATATATTTTTATATATATATATATATATATATATATATATATATATATATATATATATATATATATATATATTATTGTAACAACGAACGAGTGGCATTTAATCAATAAGAACACTGCGACTAGCGGAGGCCTCGAACAAATGTCAATTTGCCCCGCCTCATGGTGAGCAAAAATCACATGAGGCTCTAACACAGGACCACTCAAACCACATACCACGGGTGGGGTTCGAACCCGCGGTCAGAGAGTCTCAGAACTCCAGACCGTCGCGTAAGCCACAACACTGTCTGGAGTTCTGAGACTCTCTAACCGCGGGTTCGAACCCCACCCGTGGTATGTGGTTTGTTTGCAATCGTGTCATTACGATTTCGTGATTCAGGACCACTCAATCCTGCAAGAATCCCGCACCCGGTTACGTGTTTCACCGTGATCCGAGGACATACGGTGGTGTGGGTGCCTCATGAATCCATGCTGAGTATCATTAATCAAATTATGGTTATCTAGATGGCTTCTAATAATATCAGCTATAATTGACTCTAGTAATTTGCCTACAATTGAGGTCAGGCTTATTGGCCGGTAATTGACTTGTCCCCTGCTTTAAAAATAGAAATTACATTAGCCATCTTCTACATATGAGACACTACACCTGTTTGAAGAGATAATTTTAAAATGTTAGATATTGGTTCACAGAGTTCCATTTTGCATTCCTTAAGAACCCTGGCAAAAAGCTTATCAGGACCCGGCGATTTATTTTGTTTCAGACGGTCTACTTGTTTCATTACCATTTCGCTAGTGACTGTGATATTACATAATTTATCTTCTTCTGGGCCACTATAAAAATTAATTACTGGTATATTATTAGTGTCTTTCTGTGTGAAAACCGAGAGAAAATAATTATTAAAAATAGAGCACATATCATTCTCCTTGTCAGTAAGATGCCCAGAGTTATTTTTAAGGGGACCTATCTTATCCTAACTTTTGTTCAATAAACCTGGAAAAACTTTTGGGTTAGTTTTGAATCCTAGCAACTTTAATTTCATAGTCCCGTTTAGCTTTTCTTATACCCATTTTAATGTCCCTCTTAATGTCAGTATACTGATTTATAAGATGACCCTCACCTCTATTTATGCGCCTATAAATTCCTTTCTTCTGCCCTAAAAAATATTTGAACCTATAACTATATATATATTTATATACTATATATATGAGGCACCCACACCACCGTATGTCCTCGGATCACGGTGAAACACGTAACCGGATGCGTGATTCTTGCAGGATTGAGTGGTCCTGTGGGTTAGAGCCTCATGTGATTTTCGCTCACCATGAGGCGGGGCAAATTGACATTTGTTCGAGGCCTCCGCTAGTCGCAGTGTTGTTATTGATTAAATACCACTCGTTCATGGTTACAATAATATATATATATATATATATATATATATATATATATATATATATATATATATATATATATATATATATATATATATATATATATATATATATATATATATATATATATATATATATATATATATATATATATATATATATATATATATATATATATATATATATATGTCGTGCCGATTAGGTAAAAACTGGTCAATTACCAAGAACTCATCTAAAATTAAGTCCTTTCTAAAATTTTATCTTATATGTTTAAAGATATATTTTTTTTTCATTTATGTTAATGTAAAAATTTATTATTTTGTACCAAAAGTAACTTAGAAAACTTACCTAACCTTATTATAACAAGCGCAATTTAATTTAGCCTAACCCAACTAAATATATTTTAGATACGTTTACAAAAATTTAATAATAAACAAACACAATGAAATATATTTTTTTTCGTTAGGTTCAGAATGATTTTTGCGAAATTATTGCATACACAAATTTTCGCTTGTCTTATATGGCAAGAAGAGCGTTGCTATTTAAGCCAAGTTTTACCTATTCGGCACGACATATATTTTAAACGAGCTGGCACGAGCCTGTTTGATGTGCAGACCTCTGCACTCAAAATCTCTTGTAACCCCTGCCTCCAGCACTTCGTATGACGACCCCCTAACCTTCCTTTCTTCACTCTATATTCATTTTCTCTACTAGTCACACTATGCTGCACCATAAAAAAAACTCCTAATCCCTCTGAACTATCCTTTTGGTAATAATATCCACGCCCATAATTTTATGCATAATATTCATACCACATATTGTCCTAACACATCTCTGCCTCCAGCCTCTTTCTCTCTGCAACACTGTTAGTACCTCTCTTCTCTGGTACATTTTGTTTTTCATTCCAAGGATAAGGTCCTTTGTCTTCACTCTTCACAGATGACTCTGTGCACCTCCTACCTTTTTTCCCCTCATGTGTTTATGGTTCACCTCGTCTTTCACAGAGCCTTCCACCGACGGGTCGACTCCCATAAATCTGCACACATTTACTTCCTTCATTCTTCCTCCCATTTTGTTAGCCAATCTGTCTTTGGCGGATTTTTTTATTATCGTCACCTTGCTTTTTCCTCTGTTCACTTTTAATTTTCTTCTTTTACATACTCTCCAACTCAGTTCTGCGCACACACACACACACACGGGGCCAGGAGCTGAGTCTCGACCCCTGCAACCACAATTAGGTGAGTACACTGGACGTGAAACGATTTGGAGAGGGTAATAGCAGAGGCTACATCCATACATAGTTTTAAGAAGAGGTACGATAGAAACCAACAGAGAGAGGACCAATAGTGGCTAGCGAAGAGGCGGGGCCAGGATCCAAGACTCGAGCCCGACAACCATAAATATTTTCGAGAGTTACACCACTGACTACATCACGACACTCAGTACATTCCAAAATCTCCGATATAAGAGTAACGTTTACAATGTCAGTCCATCGGATGAGTCATGTGAAATAAACTTTGACAATATTGAGAATAAAGTTAAACTCTGGAGAGACTTCAACAACACTACAACTCAGAGATGCAACTGGTTTACCAGCAGCACAAAGCAACACCGAATGTAATGTTCCAAGCACTGAGGAATTTGTCCTGTTTGATTCTGATAAATGCTATGAAGAAATTGTAGCCAATATTCCCAAACAACACCTCACAAGCATCTGCTTCAGAACCCTTTTTCAAATTCAACAATCATCATCCAAAAACAAACACGCTAGTATTCGTAATATCACAAACTTAAAAACAGAATTAGACTGGTGCTATTGCCTAAAAACGGAAATGCGCAAAAGTGTGGAGAGAAAATATGATAGTTCTTCCATCTTGGGAAAACCTTGGCGTTAAATATCTGAGTTCATCTTCCTCTTCAAGAATGTCCAACATTGGTGGAAATTCTACTCTCCTCTTAGGAACAGATTAATTTCCGAAAATGTTGGTATTCCTCAACGTCGGTTTAACATTTTTTAGGTATCCTTGATGGTGTACCTTTAAGAAGTTGCCTGCATTTTTATTTTATTTATTCTCCCTCCTACTTTTCGATTATATTTTGCGCCTAACTCAAGAACGCCTCGTCCAATTGGCCTAAAATTATTAGCAGTCGTGTACGGTAACGAGGATCAGATTCTAAAAACAAGTGTCATGTTCACGAGCCCTATACCCAACATTACTGAACCCAGCATCCTGGAATGGCTCAGATAAATTCCAAAATCCACAGTGGAGGAGCTTGAAAATTTCAAAACTGATACCAAAAAAATTGCGACGAAGACAGAGGTGAAATTCAGATATGTAGGAGCAGTTGACGATTTTATGTATAAAATAGTGAGAATTTTTTATTCATGTTAAATAAATTTCAGTTTACCTTTTCTGTACAACTTCAATATTAAAAGCTGATGCATCTTGGGTCAGGATGGTGCCTTTAAGTTTCGTCTGCGTTCAGGCAATTTTATTGATGCCGTAAAATAGTAAAAATTAAAACCCTCAAACGTTGGAATCCGTGTTATAACTGGAGAATGATTCATCAGATCGGCTTCACATTTTCACCACTGGTGTGGTTTTTTGAACACATGACTCACACTTCTATTGTATGGCATAAGTCCAAATTTGCCAATTTTATTGAATAAATAATGATATTCATTTTTTATTCAGTAACAAGCGAATGTTTCTTCTGACTTCCTTCAAAACATTCTTGACGAAACATTCAATAATAAGAATGATAACCTATAAATTTGAAATTTTACTGAAATAGTTAAGCTATTTGGGATCATTTTATTATATCAATTACTTTGGAATGCCTTTTTTGATCGATTTCAAACTTTTACCATTGATGCGCTTTATTATAACACATCTTGTCACTCATACTAAGGTGTGTAAGTTTCAATTTACAAAATTTGTGATGAGTTATGAATGGCGCTTCTAATTACCTTCAGATCTTCAACATTATTTAACTGCATAATCAACTTACGCCGCACTCTGCACTATTCCAACAGCCTTCATTGAGTCACGAGGGACTGGAGTTATGGAACACGGGGATACTTTCCTGGGATCGCACACCCACTAAAATACTTGTAGTTAATTTTAGTTATTAATGTATATATATATATATATATATATATATATATATATATATATATATATATATATATATATATATATATATATATATATATATATATATATATATATATATATATATATATATATATATATATATATATATATATATATATATATATATATATATATATATATATATTGTTTGTGTGTGTGTGTGTGTGTACTCACCTAATTGTACTCACCTAATTGTGGTTGCAGGGGTCGATACTCAGCTCCTGGCCCCGCCTCTTCGCTGTCCGCTACTGGGTCTCTGCTCTCCCTGAGCTTTATCATACCTCGTCTTAAAACTATGTATGGTTCCTGCCTCCACTATATCTTTCTCTAGACTATTCCACTTCCTGACTACTCTGTGGCTGAAGAAATGCTTCCTAACATCCCTTTGACTCATCTGAGTCTTCAGCTTCCAGTTGTGTCCCCTTGTTTCTGTGTTCCCTCTCTGGAACAACCTGTCCCTGTCTACCTTGTCGATTCCCCGCAGTATTTTGTATGTCGTTATCATGTCTCCTCTGACCCTTCTTTCCTCCAGTGTTGTTAGTCCTATTTCCCTCAACCTTTCTTCATAGGACAGACCCCTGAGTTGTGGAACTAGCCTTGTCGCAAACCTTTGCACTTTCTCTAGTTTCTTTACGTGCTTGACCAGGTGTGGGTTCCACACTGGTGCTGCATATTCAAGTATGGGCCTGACGTACACGGTGTACAGTGTCTTGAACGATTCCTTGTTTAGGTAACGGAACGCTAATCTTAGGTTTGCCAGTCGCCCATATGCTGCCGCAGTTATCTGGTTGATGTGTGCCTCGGAGACGTACTTGGCGTTATACTCACCCCAAGGTCTTTCTCCTTTGCCGAGGTTTGTAGCCCTTGTCCACCTAGCCTGTACTCTGTCAGCGGTCTTCTTTGTCCTTCTCCGATCTTCATGACTTTGCATTTGGTGGGATTGAATTCGAGAAGCCAGTTGCTAGACCAGATGTCAAGCTTGTACAGGTCTGTTTGAAGTCCTGCTTGGTCCTCTTCCGATGTGATTCTCCTCATTAATTTCACATCATCTGCGAACAGAGACACTTCTGAGTCTATCCCATCCGTCATGTCGTTTACATATACCAAGAATAACACTGGTCCTAGGACTGACCCCTGCGGTACGCTGCTCGTTACAGGCGCCCACTGTGATACCTCATCACGCACCATGACCCGTTGTTGCCTCCCTGTGAGGTATTCCCTGATCCATTCCAGTGCCCTTCCTGTTATACATGCTTGTTCTTCCAACTTCTTTACTAATCTCATGTGAGGAACTGTGTCGAAGGCCTTCCTGCAGTCCAGGAAAATGCAATCAACCCACCCTTCTCTCTCTTGCCTTACCTCTGTTACTTTATCATAGAACTCTAGGATGTTTGTTACACAGGATTTGCCTTCCCGGAATCCGTGTTGTCTGGTGTTTATTATCCTGTTCAGCTCGAGGTGCTCCACCATTCTTTTCCTGATGATTTTCTCCAGGACTTTGCACACTATACACATAAGTGACACCGGTCTATAGTTTAGTGCCTCTTTTCTGTCTCCTTTTTTAAAGATGGGGACTACATTGGCCTTCTTCAATGGTGTGTGTGTACTCACCTAGTTGTACTCTGTGTGTGTATTTTGTTTTTTTTTAATTTCAGGTATTAAAATAATTATGTTTTTTACAGTGTTTTTCGTCAAAATTCCTTTTTTTTTAAATTTACAATGGAAATGTGTCAATTAATTCTTTTCAATGCTAAAGAGAAGTTACTCATTTTCTGAACTATAATTTTAGTTATTGAAAAATGCAATTTTTTAAAAAGTGTTATTTACAGATTTGAAAAAAAAATATTAAAGCTTTAAATTAACAGTTTCATGTTTAATTAACCGGATTTTTTTCAAAGTAATATTATCGCAATTGATTTCTAATTATCTTTTTATTAGATTACTAAATAATGAGATAGATTCAGAAATGTAATTTTTTTAATTTGTAAGCCTCGTGGGAGCTACCTGTAATTAATAATGAATTATAACGTTGTGATATTTGAAAAATTGAGTTATTTAGTATTAACTTTCCTGTGTTATCTAATAATCATTGTGCAATAAGCATTCTCTTATTTACTCAACATAGTCATTATAATTTTAAAAATACATAATATAGGAACAGTGTCGGTATTGGCAAAATGTTTGGTGTCCCTTATATATATATATAACACTGCGACTAGCCGAGGATTCGAACCCATGTTGTTTTGGCCCACCTCACGGTGAGCGAAAACCACGTGACGCTCTTACCCACAGGACCACGCAATCCTTCAAGAATCAAGCATCTAGCAAAGCTAGATGTGTTACCTTGATCCGAGTGCATACGGTCGTGTGGGTGCCTCTGAGCTAATTTCATTATACTCCCCGTTTGGTGTTCGTGGTTACAGTAACATATATATATATATATATATATATATATATATATATATATATATATATATATATATATATATATATATATATATATATATATATATAATTTAGCCTAACCTAACTAAATATAATTTAGATACGTTAACATTAATTTATAATAAACAAACACAATGAAATATATATTTTCGTTATGTTCAGAATGATTTTGGCGAAATTATTGCATACACAATTTTCACTTGTCTTATATGGCAAGGTGAACGTTGCTATTTAAGCCAAAATCGCAAGTTTTACCTAATCGGCACGTATATATATATATATATATATATATATATATATATATATATATATATATATATATATATATATATATATATATATATTATCGTGCCGATTAGGTAAAACTTGCGATTTTGGCCTAAATAGCAACGTTCACCTTGCCATATAAGACAAGTGAAAATTTGTGTATGCAATAATTTCGCCAAAATCATTCTGAACATAACGAAAAATATATATTTCATTGTGTTTGTTTATTATAAATTAATGTTAACGTATCTAAATTATATTTAGTTAGGTTAGGCTAAATTAAATTGCACTTGTTGTAATAAGGTTAGGTAGGTTTTCAAAGTTTCTCTTGGTACAAAATTATAAATTCTTACATTAACATAAATGAAAAAAAATATATCTTTAAACGTATAAGATAAAATTTTAGTTCTTGCCAATTGACCAGTTTTACCTAATCGGCACGACATATATGTATATATATATATATATATATGGATAATGTGAGAGGCTTGTGACTAATGTAATGTGTAATTAACAGCTCAGATTATGCAACTAGAGTGTCACACAGTGAAGCGTCACTCACCGGAGCGTCACACACTGTTGTGTCACACATTGGAGCGTCACACACTGTTGTGTCACACATTGGAGCGTCACACACTGTTGTGTCACTCACCGGAGCGTCACACACTGTTGTGTCACACATGGGAGCGTCACATACTGTTGTGTCACACATTGGAGCGTCACACACTGTTGTGTCACACATTGGCGTCACACACTGTATCGTCACATGCTGGATCGTCACATACTGGAGTGTCACATATTAGATCGTCACATAACAGAGCGCTTTATATTGGAGAGTCACAATCTGGGGCTTCACACATGTGAGTCACATACTCAGACTAAAGGAAACAGTGTGGAATTGGAATTCAATTCTCCAAGCATACTAATTCTCCAAACAACCTTCACGAGTTAAAGTCAATGCTAAAGCATTCAGTGTACTCCACACATGTGACCCGTTGGTCCACACAGGAGAAATGCATGAAAAGTTGTAGACCTACACAGCTTCACTGTTGCTATGCACGGTCTGGTGCAAACACTTCTCCCCGACCACAGTGCAAACATGAAGTGTAGAAACTGAACCCGAAATCATATAATGCACTCGTGAAAATTATATAATGTGTTCGTGAAAGTATATTAATAGTGTTTCAGGGATACTCTTAACAAAGTTTGGTATTGACTTTTGTAGCTAAAATGAGAGTCTACACCATGGGTATAGGCTGCAGACACATGGAAATTCTCAGAAATTCTGGTCCAAAAATGACATTGTGTAAGGTTGTGTTTGTGTGAGGCTGTGTTAATGAAGACTAGATGCAATGTGACTGAGAAAGAGTGTAGAGGAGGTAGGACGGTCCTCCTTCATTTCCTGACCAGTTTACCATGAATTAACTTCCAGGTGTTTCACACGTGTCATATTCATCAAGCCCAGCATTCACTTCTTTTTCAGTCCCGTATATAAATATACTAGGCAGTCATGGTGACACCCCTACGCCCCTGTGTAAATAATACTTTACTGGAAAATAGTCCTCCTTGTGTCCCCTGCATATCCTAGTCTGAACCTCACACTCCACATAAAAACTCTTACAGCTTTTGGTAACCAATTACCTATTATATAAATTTGCATCTCTTGACGCATTTCTCCGCTATCCACCGTATCGTACGCCATTTCTAAAGTCATAAATGTGCCAAACTTTTTATTATAATTATTTATTAAGGACATTCAAGTGATTGCCTGAATTTTTTTTCGTTTTCTCCTTTTCTTCATCCAAACATTAAGTTTTATAACTTGCATGAACAGTATTATTGTACACAGCAAGAGCATTTCACCCCTCCATGGAAGATGTGTTCATTTAATATCACATACCTGCTAGCCTCTTCCTAGAAGCTCGTCACTAGTAATCCCTTCCTTAAATCACTTGTAAAAGCATCTGCTCAGGAATAAATTTCTCGCCTAACTGGTAGTAGTAATTTATCACAAGTTATATAAACTGATGGATCTAAGCAGGAGTCTACTGGCAGGGCTGCATCTGCTCTTGCTGTCACCTCTCCAGTTAAGAAGGACAGGAACTTTGCTGAGTTAGGATAAGAATTAAAAACTAGGCGTCTCCACAGCAAACTGAATTGTTTGCTATCCTAATGGCGCTAAAACTAACTTATGACCCTCGGCTTCACTCTGTGATTATTACTGATTCCATGTTATCACTGAAGGCTCTTGACTCACACAATGACTCTAATAACATGCTCATTGGAGAAGCCAAGTACAGATAAAAAAAAAAAAAAAAAACGGGAAAAAGAAATGAATGTACAACTGTTATGGATTCCATCATACACTGGATTACACCTTCATGATAAGTTAATACCTCAGGCAAGAAAAGTACCCTGAAGGAGAATGCAGAATATAACTTTGGTTTATCTGTGTCTGGCATTAGGAATAAATATTAGGAGAGAAGTAAATAATGAAACTGAAATTTATAGAAATGCAATTAGAAGCATGAGTTGATATATAACCCACTATAATAACAGGAACGTAGATAAGTACGTTTATGTAGCAACTTGCAATATGAACGGACTGACTGATGCTGTAGTGCCAAGGCTTAGGCTTGGTTACACGTACTCTTGGCAGTTCGCAAGACACATAGATGATGATCAAACCAAATGCCAAGTATGTAGCCAGCCCTATGGCTGGTTTCAAATTTTCAACTCTGTTGTACGGTAACTAGGGTACGACTTTTGTAAAATTGGCATGTGCATGACCAATTACTGAATCCAACCCAAACAACCTCGAATAACTCCGATAAATTCAGAAACATCTGCTGCTGCACTTGCGAGGTTCAACAAACGTTGCCTTCTAATTCGACGACGCCAGAAATTGAAGTGTTTAGATGCATATCTGCCAGTTTTATGTATAAAATATTTGAACATTTTATTCCTGTTAAATCACGTTATATTTATTTGGGTCTTTCTCTTTTAAGTGACTTCAGTATTTAAAGCTTGTTTTTTACTTTCATCTATAAAAATCTTAAATTGACAATTTCGTTAATTAATTTGGTTTCAGTGTAATAACTAGAGAATGCCTTTTCCGGTAGGCTTCAAACACTTAAGGGACAAGTAAATTCCCCCGTCTTCTAATAACATGTTCATTTTTCCACTATAATCTACCTTGTCCATAATTACTATCGCATTTGCTTTGTCTGTTTCGTAAGGTGAAGTCCAGGATCTTTCCTTAATTCATGGTATAACTTAACAAATCTTTGAGGACAATTGTGTTGTAGACGTTTGAGCTTCGCTCAGACCTCTACAACACAACATCTACATCTACATCTACAACATCTTTGTATGTTTTAATCTGCCAATTTTATTAATCAAATGGGTTTCTGTGAAATAAGTCGGTGTGTGCGACTTTACTGGGTTATCATAGCCTAAATCCATATAATGAATTTTTATGTGCCCTCAATACCATTTAAAAAAATGTATATTATGTAACCAAAGTTCAAATAAAAATGGATTACTTATACACTTGCTTGAACCTTAAACGCGCTAAATCTTACAGAAAAACCTCGACTGACTTGGCTTCTCTTGGTCACAATTTGCCTTTTTCACAGAAGAAACTGTGGTTATTAGAATAATGGTTTTTATTCAATAATTTCTGAGTGCCTAACACAACTGGCTTTAACCGTTCAGCGCTGATAACATGATAATTCAGATTATGAGTGGTGAATTGCAGGATATTGGTCCCCTTGAGATAACAAGAGAATTCCTCTTCAGTTTGGCTAATAAGCTAATGTTTCTTAGCAGAAGGTGTGACTTAATTCTGGGCTGTGTATGTCTTATTTTGCCATTTTTACTGAAGTATTTCAGATATTAGTGTCTATATGGTAACTTGTGAAGGCCTTTTCTGATATGCTTCAAATTTTTAAGGCAAATATTTAACTACATTAGAAACTAATGCGACATTTTGAACTATTCCTGAGACATGCATTAAGGTACAAGGGTGCGGGTTATTGTATACGGGGATACCTTTCTTGTATAGCACAGCGACCGAAATACATATAGCGGGTTGAACATAATAATAATAATAATAATAATAATAATAATATTACTATTAGTTTTATTAATTATTATTTGTTATTATTAGTATTAGTAGTAGTAGTAGTAGAATTTTATTGTTATGATTATTACATTCTAATAATAATAATAATAATAATATATATTATTATTATTATTATTATTATTATTATTATTATTATTATTATTATTACTGTGCTGTGCTCAACCCGCTAGGCTAGGTTATACAGCCTCTGCTGAATACGAGGCAATCACGTTGATGCGATGATTGGAAGAGCAGCTAGAATTCCTTTGATCAAGAGTCCACGGTCTGTATTATCCCTGTAGGGAGGTGACCTCATCCCAGCCATCAACATCTTGCAATGATATATTTTCCTCTCTGCCTGGAGCGTAGCTCCTTGCATCTCTGAAAGTTATGGACTCTTCTTCTCTCTATTGCTGCTACTCTGGAAGCTTCATTGCCTCATTTTTTCACTTCCTTTTATGAAGTTACATGTGTTTATCATCTCTCTCGCGTTCTTCTCTCTTCCGGCAGGATTTTTTTTTTTTCAACATTTTTTTTTTTGACGGTTCACTACTGAAAGAAGATTTTGTCGCATGATTTGATGTTTGTTGTGTCTGTGTTATTACTTCAGGAAGTCCATGGTTGGAAGGCAGTCTGCTGAGTAATACTCTGCTGTAACGTGTTATTCATGGAAACTTCCATCACAGTTGCATATTTCACTGTGGTTTCACCGTCCATACTTAATGGATATTGGGCGTTAAAATCTATCGACTGTACAAGGGTCGTTAAAGCCGCATGTAACCTGTTCATTACCAGTCAAGAATATTTTAATTCGTAAAGTAAGTATCAAAGTAATCTCTCTCTCTCTTCTTTATATATATATATATATATATATATATATATATATATATATATATATATATATATATATATATATATATATATATATATATTATACGTGCCGAATAGGTAAAACTTGCGATTTAGGCTTAAATAGCAACGCTCTTCTTGCCGAATAAGGCAAGCGAAAATTTGTGTATGCAATAATTTCGCAAAAATCATTCTGACCTAACGAAAAATAATATATTTAAGTTTGCTTGTTTATTATTAAATTGTAAACTTATCTAAAATATATTTAGTTGGACTAGGCTAAATTAAATTTTGCTTGTTATAATAAGGTTAGGTAAGTTTTGTAAGATTCTTTTGGTACAAAATTATTGTTACTTTAACATAAAAGAAAAAAATATATGTATCTTTAAAATTTAAGAAAGGACTTAATTTTAATGAGTTCTTGCTAATTGACCAATTTTACCTAGCGAAAATCACATGACGTTCTAACCCACTAGACCTCACAATCCTACAAGAATCAAGCACCCAGCAGAGTTAGGTGTTTACCTTGATCCGAGGTTGATCAGGCTCTGATCCACCATGAGGCCTGGTCACAGACCGGGCCGCGGGGGCGTTGACCCCCGGAACTCTCTCCAGGTAAACTCCAGGTAAACATACGGTGGTGTGGGTGCCTCTGAGCTAATTTCATTCTAATCCCCGTTTGGTGTACTAGCCTCCACAAGCAGTATTTATATTATTGTTACCACGAACAAGTGCTATTGAATCAATAACAACTCTGCGACTAGCCGAGGATTCGAACCCATGTCGTTTTGGCCCTGCCTCGTGGTGAGCGAAAATCTCATGACGCTGTAACCCACTGGAACACGCAATCCTACATGAATCAAGCACCCAGCAGAGCTAGGTGTTTTACCTTGCTCCGAGCTCTGCTGGGTGCTTGATTTTGTAGGATTGTGTGGGCCAGTGGGTTAGAGCGTCATGTGATTTCGCTCACCAGGCAGCAAACGACATGGGTTTGATTCCTCGGTGAGTCCAGTGTTTTATTGATTCAAAAACACTGTTCGTGGTCCAATATATAAATACTGCTTGTGGAAGCTAGTACATCAAACGGGATTAAATGAAATTAGCTCAGAGGCATCACACCACCTATAATATATATAATATATATATATATATATATATATATATATATATATATATATATATATATATATATATATATATATATATATATACACACACACACATCTCTGTGTATCTATCGTGTGACCATCCACCTACTTGAAAGCTATTTTAAAATATGTCAGTGTAGCATAAGATTTTCACACTGCTATATGTATTCTTTCTTTTGTGTTCTTTTATACCACCTGACAAACATCTGGGTCAACAGGTGTAAAGAACCATTCCCACATCTCCACCTGAACTAGAATCAAACCCGGGTTATTCGACTGTAACTTGAAAAAACTACCTCTCAGTTATGTTTTGTAAGTATTTAATTACGTATCCTCGAAGGGTTTACCCTTAATTAGTTGAATGAAAAAAAAAATAAAAAAAGTCTCGTCCGATCGGTTTCTAATTTTGAGCGGAAGTGCGCTGCAAACAGTGTAAGGTTCGTGCAATTATTAACATGCATAAGCGCAGTCTGGCTAATTTTATATAGATAATTCCCGGATCTGGTTTTTGTTCGATAATTTGAGAAAGCCTCTTTTCATCGGCATGAAATTTTTCGGCAAAGATGTATCCTACTTGGAGAAATTTGGGCTTGTTATTGAACTACGTAGGTGTAACATTGCTATTTTTACTTTTAATTGATATATTTATTTTCCTTGAAATAACTTTAGTTTGCATCTTTTTGTTCAGATTAAACCATGAAGAACAAGGGCACGTCATGAATACAATGATACACAATATAACTGGTATTTGTGAACACAATTCTTTTAATTTCTTGATGTAGTTAATGAACTTGGAATAGCTGAATTTCTAGTGAGTGTCTCACCTGGTCGGCTTTAAGTTTTCAGCACTGAAAAGAAAGGTCGGATTGATTTTGTGCTGGGTAAGTTCTGATTTCAAAATTTTATTGAACAAATTCTCTCCCATGCATGTCTGGTCTGGTCAACTTCAAACACTAAACACTAATATATCTTTAATAAATTTTGGATGAGTCTTGCATTGTGTAAGTACCAATTTGTCAGCTTTAATCAAGAAATAGTGAAAATTTTTATTTGGGTTTTCATGCGATAATTTGTGAGTGCCTCTTTGGATCGGTGTCACGCTAATGTATCACGATGTATCATGCTGATTTATCAGTGTGATACATCGTGAAGGGTCCGTGGCAATGAAACTGTTTAGGTACCAATTTGCAGAACTTTCAACCTCTTATTAGCTGTCCTGTCCACTAGCTCAGAGCAGGCAAGCAAATTCCAGTTTCTTTAAAACAAAAAAAATAATTTTGTTATATAAATATAGAGAATTTGAAGTAGAATATAATCAAGAAAAGTAAACCGAGAAATACTGAAAACTTTCCTATTAATGGAATGTTTAAGTTTCATGAGTTTAGTGAGTCCATAAATATCATATCCTTGTTCAGCTTTACAGTAGAGCCGGTACACATACTCAGTTACAGAGAACTGTGCTGAATTCCAGATTTTCGATTAGAACCTGAGAACTCGTCATACGATCATCTTCAAATTGCCAAGGATGATGACTAGTAGCTTGAGAAAGTCTTATGCGACTTTTGGAACTCGCAGGTGCCCGTTGGCCAATTCTACGTTGACAATTCCCGATTTCGGTTTCTTTGGGATAGTTTGAGAATGCCTCGTCTGATCACCTTAAGCATCATACACTGTTGTATTTTAGAAGAAAGGTTGGATACACTTTACGCTGTGTAAATGCTAATTTTCCAACTACACTGAAGAGATCTGGAAACTGTAAATGCTGGTTTGAATGCGCTAATTTGTGAAAGCCTCATCCGAGGAGGGTACGAACTGGTTTGGACTCTGTACGAGCCAAATCGACATTTTACTAAAAAAAATTAATTCTATTTGTCTTCAAATATTCACAGCTGATAGATGACTGCATTAGAACTGGCTAAGTGATTTTTGTTCTTGTTTGCGTATTTCATTCTAGTTTTTCACCATGAACACTTGAAGAATTTAAAAAGAATTTTCATGACTGGAGAAGTCTGAGTTGTGTCTGGTTAAACAAAAGTTACTAGGACAAAAAAAAGTGAGCAATGCAGAAATACGTCAAACCAGATCAACAAAATAATGACTACAACCTTAAGTTGCTACCAAACCAAAGCTAACAACAAACAACAATAAAGTTAGCAAGATAATTACACTATGAAACAAAATTTCACTTTTGTCGTGTTCCTAGGAAATAAGCATCCTTTCCCAATTCTTTATAACTAAACAAAATTAAAAAAAAAATTGATCTCAGAACTTTGCTTTTGTGGTCAGGACACTTCTGGAACACTTTCAAGAAAGACTGATGTAAAACTATTATGTTCTAGGGTTTTGCTTGGCAAATATAAAAACAGTAACTCACAAACCAGCATTCATTTCAACTCTGGCTACCTGAGAAGACACATCAGAAGAAGTGAAATGGCATCAAGAGGCTGCAATCATTCTCCAGATGCATTCTGCTACATATGTGGTCAATTCATTAAGACAAGAGCAAAGACGTTCTCTTTAACTACATCTAAAAAAATGTGTGAGGCTTACAAAGAAAATTTTGGCATGCCAGTTGGGGACCAAGACAAGCCCTGGGCACCTCATATTGCTTGTGAGCATTGTAAGAAAACATTGGAAGGTAAAATCTTGAATAGGAACATTTTTTAAATGAAATGTATATAACAGAAACTAATTCTTTTGTTCTTATACAGGATGGTATAGAGGAGAAAAAAGAGCCATGAAGTTTGTCGTTCTAGAATATGACGTGAACCCACTGATCACTCAACCAACTGCTACTTCTGCCTGGTGGATCCTTACAAACCCCTAACTGGAAAAAATGCACCTGCTGTTTCTTATCCAGACCTTCCTTCTTCTATTGCACCAGTACCACACAGTGCTGTTCTTCCTGTACCTACACCTCCAGAAAGAAGTCAACCGTCAGAAGAAGAAAGCAGCAAATCAGAAAATGAAGATCACAGTGAACAAGATTATGATCTCACAGATGCACCTGTTGGGAGGAATCCTTACTACCCAAACCAAACAAACCTCAATGACCTTATCATAGATCTTAGTTTGACAAAGTCAAATGCTGAGCTTTTGATTACAAGGGTCAAGGAGTGGGACTTGGTGGATGAAAGTGTGCAAGTGACAAGCCAAAGAAAATGTCACTAACATTTCTCAAGCTTCTTCATTAATGAAGACAGGTTGTGCTACTGTAATGATGCATCAGGCTTGTTTGATGCAATTGGAATTGATGCAATCCAGATGAGTGGAGACTTTTCGTTGACAGCTCCTCCAGAAACCTAAACGCTGTACTTCTGCACAATGGGAACAAGTATCCATCTCTTCCCTTGACTCATTCAGTTTATCTTAAGGAGGTCTACAACAGTGTCAAACTTCTACTGGAAGCTTTGGCTGGGAGGTTATTGAAGACTTCAAAATGGTGTCATTTTTTATGTGACTCCAAGGAGGCTTTACCAAGTTTCCCTGTTATCTATGTCACTGGGATAGCAGAGACAGACTATCACATTACCAGAGGAAGCACTGGCCTCAAAGGACTGAGTTCTCAGTAGGAAGACATAATATAAAACATAAACCATTGGTGGATCCTGAAAAGGTTCTGCTCCCTCCATTACACATCAAACTAGGGCTAATGAAACAGTTTGTTACAGCTCTTGACAAAGAGTCAAGTATCTTCAAGAATTCTTTCCCAAGCTATCAGAGGCAAAGGTGAGGGCTGGCATCTTCACTGGACGACAAGTCAGGAAAATCATGGAATGCTCAGAATTTTCAAAGCTCACAGAGAAGGAAAATTAAGCCTGGGAGAGTTTTATTGCTGTAGCACAGGGCTTTCTGGGCAACAATAAAGCTGACAATTATGTGGAACTTATTGAGACCTTGGTAAAAAGCTATGGTCAGATGGGCTGTAGTATGTCCCTTAAGGTCCATATCCTTGATGCTCATATTGACAATTTCAAGGAGAATATGGGAACATACTCAGAGGAGCAAGGGCAGCGCTTCCACCAAGATATAATGGACTTTGAACACAGATATCAGGGATCTTATAATGAAAACATGATGGCAGACAACATTTAAGGGCTTAAACGGGAAAGTAATTTGTTGCATACTCATTTTTAGCTTATTAAATACGTTTCATAATGTTTAAAATGAAATTTGAGTAAATTTTATTTTATTTATTTTATTATATGTTTTTGTTTTACATCCAAAACTAGCCAAAAATATTGAGATTTAGTCACTTGTTTGTCAAAAATTCATCCTGTAAGCCACAAAAGCAAAGTTTAAAAGGAATAATGGACATTTTTTATTGTTTTGCAATAGAGTTGGGAAATAACACTTACTTGTCAGGAACAAAAATTGTGTTACATAGTGTTATTAAACAATAGTATCAGCAACAGAGAACATCAATTAGGAATAACAGCGACGCAAAACAACACTAAAAAAAACGTGCCTTCTTTCTTTTTTCTCGGGTGTACCATTTCCAGCGTCTTCAGATTAAACGTTGATGTGACTCCCAGCTTCTCGAGGCCCGGCTGCCGTTCAAACAAGACTCATCAACGTGTTTTACCGACAAAACGCCAAATTGCTTATGTACCCTGCAAGTGAATCTTGAAGGGTACAACTGCTCACAGATGGTTTGCTTGGAGGTCACCTGCTGGCAGATGGTGTGCATTACAGACTAACGAGGAAGTGGACAATGTCAACTGACAGCTTCCTCTTTAAATCTGATGGATCACATACCACACACGCACAAGCGCACCATTCCCCGCGCATGTACACACACACACACACACACACACACACACACCACACACACACACACATACACACGCACACACACACACACACACACACACATACACACACACACACACACACACACACACACACACATACTGACAGTGACATTTGTGTGTGTCACAGACATGTATAGTATGCAAGGTCACTATACATGTCAGTGTCACTGACGGATAGTACACAAGGTCATGGAGAAGATTATCAGGAGAAGACAACCAGCACGGTTTCAGGGACGGGAAATCCTGTGTCACAAACCTACTGGAGTTCTATGACAAGAGATTAGTGCAAAAGCTGGAGGACCAGGCAGGGATAACAGGGAAGGCACTACAATGGATCAGGGAATACCTGTCAGGAAGACAACAGCGAGTCATGGTACGTGGCGAGGTGTCAGAGTGGGCGCCGGTGACGAGCGGGGTGCCACAGGGGTCAGTCCTAGGGCCGGTGTTGTTTCTGGTATTTGTGAACGACATGACAGAAGGAATAGACTCCGAAGTGTCCCTGTTTGCAGATGATGTGAAGTTGATGAGAAGAATTCAATCGGACGAGGACCAGGCAGAACTACAAAGGGATCTGGACAGGCTGCAAGCCTGGTCCAGCAATTGGCTCCTGGAGTTCAACCCCATCAAGTGCAAAGGCATGAAGATTGGGGAAGGGCAAAGACGACCACAGACGGAGTACAGTCTAGGGGGCCAGAGACTACAAACCTCACTCAAGGAAAAGGATCTTGGGGTGAGTATAACACCAGACACATCTCCTGAGGCGCACATCAACCAAATAACTGCTGCAGCATACGGACGTCTGGCAAACCTAAGAACAGCATTCCGACATCTTAATAACAAATCGTTCAGGACCCTGTACACTGTGTACGTTAGGCCCATACTGGAGTATGCAGCACCAGTTTGGAACCCACACCTAGCCAAACATGTAAGGAAACTAGAGAAAGTGCAAAGGTTTGCAACAAGACTAGTCCCGGAGCTAAGGGGTATATCCTACGAGGAGAGGTTAAGGGAAATTGACCTGACGACACTGGAGGACAGGAGAGATAGGGGGGACATGATAACGACTAACTAAGAAACAAGAGTGCTGGTCGACTTCATACTCTTACGCTACAGTAAATGAAGCACTGACTCGTGTATTCTTCCAGACAATGATTTATACGCATATTGTAAGAGAAAGTAGCGAGTATAAAGTAAAACTGTGCGTAGATAGACGTTATGGACGCTTCAGGATGAGCAAGAGACACGTTGAAGGAAGACTAGGGCTACCACCAACGGTGGCCAAACAAATATCTACTGAAATTCAGCCCAGATAAATGCAAAGTCATTAAAATTAGGGACAACAGGAAGACCTGAGATGGAGTACAGCCTGAGAGGTAGGTAAGAAAGTCCAAATATCGCGCAAAAAAAAAATCATAGAATGAACATAACACTAAATTTACCGCCAGAGATTCAAATAAAATTACTGCATAAGCAGCGCAGGTTCGAAATCCAGACCTGATCGAACATAAAGTGACAGGTTCATTAGATACGAATAGTTCAACAGTAGATGTTGTAAATATCACGAAATTTGCAGAGACCTTCCCTGAGACACCACTGTGAGGTGATTCTTCCTTTGAAGTGAGGTGGAAACCCGATGGAAACTTAAGAGGTGGGGCGGGAAGCCAGGAAGAAGCCTCCGTCAAAGGACCAAAACCTCCGTTATAGGACCGAAAGCCTCATCGTGTGGGTAGTATTACCCCTAACACACACGAGGGGAAAAAAAAAACTTTGCAGAATTATTTTTATTGGAACAACGTTTCGCACTGTAAAGAGCTTGATCAGAGTGAAACGTTGTCTCAGTAAAAGCTTTTCCTGCGACTTGTATATTATCTTCTGTGTTAATGACAAAGCGCCAGTCTACTTACACTGACACCTGCGTCAGGAGAAAGGTTTTATTTTTTTGGCTTGGAAACACGAAAATACCAGTGTGACCTATCATGACCCAGTCTCACCTATCATGACCCACACAGGTGAGAAACAACGCTTCTCATCCCAAACACACATAAATTAGTTAAACTAATATACATATTGGACGAACTGAGATGCTTCTTGGTAGGAGAGAGAGAGAGAGAGAGAGAGAGAGAGAGAGAGAGAGAGAGACAGACAGACAGACAGACAGATAGAGAGAGAGAGTAATCAGTGAAAAATCTGCAAGCAGTATTTTTATAGTCCTTTTTATTGAAAAGTTTATGAGGCCTGTTAGGTCATACCTTCAGGCAGCGTGGATTGCTAACTGCCTCTCTCTCTCTCTCTCTCTCTCTGTTTTTATCTCTCTGTTTCTCTCTCTCTCTCTGTTTCTCTCTCTCTGTTTCTCTTTCTCTTTCTCTCTCTCTCTCTCTCTCTCTCTCTCTCTCTCTCTCTCTCTCTCTCTCTCTCTCTCTCTCTCCTTCAGAGGGAAATAAAGAGGGATGAAAAAGGGAGGGGAAAGAAGAGTGGACGAAGATAGGACGAACGAAAGAAAAGAGAAAGACTGAAGAAGAGGAAAAAGGTAGAAAATGGAGAATGAAAGGATTGTGAAGAAGAAAGAAAGACTGAGGGAGCAATAGAGAAAAACGAAATAAAACGTAAATAATATGGAAGAAAAAAGAAACCGAGAAGATATATTAAAAAACAGAAGGAAGGAAGGAAGGAGAAAAAAAAAGGAAAGTAGAAGGAAGAAGGGATGAAGAATCGAAGAATATAAGAGGAATAAGGAAAAGAAATGACGAAAATGATATATGCAATGAGAACGGATAGAGCGCAAGAAATGAAACAGAAGAATTAAGAACAATTGCATGTGTAATAAACAATGATACTTTTGCAACGAAACCTGGATTAATCTGACAAATAGACATGATAGAGTCAACACGAAGGTGGTGTAGTTGCTATATGTCAGTGGGGAGAAAATTTAAAACTGTTGCATCGGAAACGATACAGAGACGGAAGGGGCAGGTGTAGACTCTGGCTGCAGTTTATCCAAGGACATGAAAAACTAATCTTAAGCGTGATTTACAGACTCCTAAATCTAAATAGTGACCACCGTCATCTTGTTTGAGACGACGCTGCTCAGCCATCTATAAACGAAAATGTTTTAATGCAGTTGGACAGGTAATCTGGAGCAGTTTGACAGGTAATCTGGAGCAGTTTGACAGGTAATCTGGAGCAGTTGGACAGGTAATCTGAAGTCTTAACTACTTTTATGATATGGTACAAGACTGCTTTGTTAAACATTTTTGTCAGAACTAACTAAAGGAAATAACTTGTTGGACTTCGTTCATCAAATAAGGATTCTCTGATATATAATCTTGAAGTTAATGAAGAGCTTGGAGAAAGTGATGACAGATCAGTATTAATATCACAGAATTAACTTAATAACAATAATAAAGTTAAGGTCCCCAATTTTAGCGCTGCAGATTATATGAGGTTGAGAGATTACCCGAGAAGTGTAGACTGGGACAACCTGACAGGGAATACCGTGAGGGAGACAGGATAGAAGGTGGTGATGGGTGCCAATATGACATTTTCCAAAGCACTGTATAAGCTACCCACGCTGTATATATTCCAAATAGAGAATTTAGATCAAACATAATTGACCTTAAATGAATAAACAATAAACTTTAACTCTTGTTGGGTGAAGTGAGAAGCATTTACAGAAAAATTATTAAAAGTGAGGGGTAACCTTACTAAACAATATATTCAATTTAAGAGAGAAGTAAAAAAAATGAATAAGGAAAGCCTAAAGAGAATATTAACTTAATTAACGTTACGAGGGAATCATAAACAAATTCCAAGGGTTTCTTTCAAGTACATAGTAATAAGATTAAATGTAACTCAGGTGACTTAGTGACAAAGAAATGTGCACAATTTTCAACACTTATTTCCTCTCTGACTTTACACAGGAGGATTAAGAAACAATCCTAGATATCAATAGTAATACTAGACAGGACGAAACAAAATATGCAGTCTTAAAGTCACTAGTGACTCAAACAAACAAGTCACGAGGCACTGATGAACTGTTTGCAAGGGTTTTAAAAGGATATAAGGAGGAACTTGGCAAACCATTAGCTAGTCTCTTCAACACATCAGTACGAACAGATATCTTACCAGATAAATGGTGAATGTGACACCCATAGATTATAGATTAAATAGCCTAATCTAAATTTTGGGAAAGTTGATGGAATCACAAAGTGCCAATGTAATTCAAAGCCTCCTTGAACGATATATTGATCAACGAATCTCAACACGGTTTTACAAAGGGGCGTTCTTGACTTACAAGTTTACTAACCTTTTTACAAAGGTATTCGAAGCGGTAGACGAAGATAAAGAATACAGTTTTCTGAATATGGACTTCAGTAAAGCCTTTGATAAACTTCCACAAAGAAGGAGAAATTATCTCCCAGGTAGAGACATGGCTGACCGATAGTCAACAGGATTTTTGCATTAATGCCCAGAAATCGGAATGGTGCTGTTACGAGTGATATGCCACATGGTCTGTGTTGGCACCCTTGTTCACTTTACATAAACGGCATCAACAAGATGACCTGAATAGGTTTATGTTTTATTTAGAAGTGGCACATGCAGTTTAAAACAGACAGGTGTTGGGTTCTAATCCTAGACACTTATAAGTTAAACAATGTAGATCTTAGTCAAAGAGAACACGAAAACGATCTAGGAGTGCTGTTTAGCAGGTATTTAAACCCAAGACAACAGTACATAAGTGATCACAATGAAGCTAATAGAAACCCTACATTATAGGATGCATACAAATGCGCTCGAAAATATAGAGAGAAAGACAACGAAATTGATTCCATGTATTATAAACCTTTCTTTCGAAAAAAAGGCCGAAGATATTGAACTTGTACTCTTTGAAAAAGGCGTAGAATTAGTTAGTTATGAGATATAATTGAAGCGTACAAATGGAAAACACGAATAAATGAAAGGGAGACAAATATCGTGTTGGAGAAATTTAGATTTAGAAAGGATATTGGGTAGCACTGGTTTAGCAATTGAGTTGTAGATGAGTGGAACAAACTTCCAGGTAGGGTAACTGATACAGGAACTTTGGGTAGCTTGAAATGTAGGTTGGACGGGTCCATGCGTGGGTGTGGGTGGGTGTGAATTGGGCCTCCTTAGCTGGGCCAGTAGGTCTACCGCAGTGTCCGTTCTCATGTTCTTGAGAAGGGAGGAAAACGGTATAAAGCAAGGAAGAAGAATGGAATAAGGAGAGAGGTTGAGTCATAAGGAAGATTAGAAGATGGTGGTAGGAAAAATTAAGGAAGAGAGGAAAAAAAGAGAGGGAAAGAGAGTAGAAGAGTTTAGTAACTAGTGTTTACCTGGAGTCACTTCCGGTGGTCACCGCCCCGGCCTCTGCCCGGTCCCTGACCTGGCCTCCTAGTTGCTTGCCTTATCCATCAAGCTGTTAGTGCTCGCCGCCCGAAGTCCAACTTATGCACCACAACCAGGCTGATCAGAAACTGTTTAGGGTATTTTTGTAGTTCCCTCATGATGATACAGCAGCTAGGTAATGACCCTTCTTCTTGAAGGGAGAGTGTAGGAGAGATTAAGGATGGAGGAAAAAGGAAGAGGGAAAAGAAGAAAAGAGGATTTGAAGAAGCACAAAAAGGAACTTTCTTTTTTCCTCTTCCATCTCACTTACCCTTCTCTCTCTCCCTCTTTTTCCAATTTCTTCTCCCTCCACAACCTCTCTTCTCCTTTGCCCCTCTCAATTTACCCTCTTTCCTTTCCCTCCACTCCTCTATCCCCTCCACCTCCTTGTAGAAAATGGTCTCCCAAGGAATACAGGAAATAAACGGCCTCCCAGAGTAAACAGGAAAGAAACGGCCTCCCAGAGTAAACAGGAAAGAAACGGCCTCCCAGAGTAAACAGGAAAGAAACGGCCTCCCAGAGCAAACAGGAAAGAAACGGCCTCCTAGAGTAAACAGGACAAAAACGGTCTCCCAGGGTAGACAGGAAAAAACAGTTTCCCAGAGAAAAGAGGAAAGGAAAGATCTCCCAGGGTAGACAAGTAGGAAAAAATCTCCCAGGCAAGACAGGAAGGGAAAAAATCTCCCAGGGTATAAAGTACATCTGTATACTATTCTGTGTTTGCCTGTTTACTATTTTATCATTAAGGTGAGGATCGTTGTCATATCTAAGAAATACTTCACAATGACAGCTGAGATAATGTCTAGAGTCTATGTTGAAATAACCTATATCATTTTCTCTTTGTTTATCTTTTTATATCTTAAGATGGGTAATGAATGGGACTTCAAACCTTTACATCAGTTAACAGATGAGTGAATACTTATATGGTTTACACCGATGAGTACTTGACTTTGTTAATGTTTACGATCTAGAGATGGCGTAGTGCATAGAGATGGCGTAGTGCATAGAGATGGCGTAGTGCATAGAGATGGCGTAGTGCATAGAGATGGCGTAGTGCAGCCGCAGGTAGTTAGTGAGAGGCGAAGGTCCTACGAGTGCTGGAAAATAAACAGATATTTTTTTAGTAAAAACGAAGTTTTCCCTGCAAGAGACTTTGTTAAGAATGTTAGAATTACCGACAAAATGTTAGGTTGGTAAATTAGACACATATGCAACACTTGGGTATCTTTATTGGGTATCTTTATTTTCCTCACTAAAGATACCCAAGTGTTGCATATGTGTCTAATTTACCAACTCGTCGGTTCTCTGAACCATTCATCTACAAAATGTTAGGTTAATGGACACAAATGCAACTAATGTGACAATTTATTGTGGCAACGTTTCGCTCTCCAGGAGCTTTGTCAAGCTGTTACAAAGCTACTGGAGAGTGAAATGTTGCCACCATACAATATCACATAAGTTGCATCTGTGTCCATTTACCAAACACTTGGTTAAGAACTTGATGAGACGACTTGTAGGTGAAACGTCTTATTTAATAAAATGTCTGCTGTTGCTATGTGATTGTTTTCCGCCAACACCAGATACCTGCCACTGACTTATACTTGTTACTCAGCCCAGAACAAAATACTGGTATATATCGAGACTTTTGTCGGCCATCACTTCCTTTCCAGTGTCTGGAAACATAGGTTGGGTTTGGTATGATTCTCCGGGAAACAGGACAGGTGTTTCCTACGACGAGTCTTGGTCATATGATGGCTCGCCACTGCAGCTTTTGGTGACCTGACCGAGGCCTTCTGCTGGCTTACCGATCCACCCCTTTAGAAATTAAGATTTTTGTTTTCAAGATAGTGTTCGTACGTTATGATTTAAGTCATGAGTAATTCACATAATACAAATTCGAACAAATGACGTCCATTATGGATGACAAGTGTAAATCAACCTTAAAACCTCAAAATACTAGTTTAACATTCCCCCACCCCCCCACCCTCAAGCAAAACAGTAAACTAAAGTTAACCAAATTCTCAGATAGTTTAGGTAAATGCTCAGCGTCTTACCCATACACATACGTATGCCCTAACACTCACACACACTTAATCAAACGCTTACACACTTATCCAAGCACTTAAACATCTAAATATTCAAATTCGTATCCTAACACTAAAATAATTACCTAAACATTCACGCAGTTACCCAGACACTCAAACACCTATCCAAAAATATACTATTATACTCAAACGTTTACCTAAGCACTCAAAACACTTACACAAATTCCAAAAAAATTACCGAAGCCCTTACCCTAACAATAGTATCGAACAAAAACAAGTTATATTTTTTCTAAAAGCAATATAGGGCAGCCAGCCAGCTAGCAGGGAGGGAGGCAGGGAGAGAAGCAGGGAGGGAGGCAGGGAGGGAGGCAGGGAGAGAAGCAGGGAGGGAGGGAGAGCACAGGACAGCGAGAAAGAGGAAGGAAGGCAAGAAAGGCGGGAGAGGGAGGAAGGCTCTGCTAAAATGACAGATCTATCCAGGATGGGTTCAAGCGAGAGATGAGAAGTCTTGCTCTGTTCTCTACTCTGTCAAGCAGTCGCAGATGAGATGGGGGGCAGGCAAACCAAGAAAGTGGAGCATACTCAAGGTGTGAGCGTACTTGTGTCTCACACCTTGAGTATGTTCCACTTTCTTGGTTTGCCTGCCCCCCCCCCTCCATCTCATCTGCGACTGCTTGACAGAGTAGAGAACAGAGCAAAACGTCTCATCTCTCGCCTGGACCCATCCTGGATAGATCTGTCATTTCAGCAGAGCCTTCAACACAGGAGGGATGTGGGTGGTCTTACTGTTATGTACAAGGCCAACATTGTCAAAGTACCACACTTGGCTCCACTTCGAGGACAGCGAGAAGCAAGCTTCTATACCACAAGACGGACAGCCAGCAGCAACTTCACTCTGGTTGTAACCTTCTCCAGAACATCACTTCATCTGAGATCATTTATCCCCAGGATGACTCGAGTCTGGAACACATTCGTACAACATAATGATATCATTGAGATAAAGTCAGTTGATCAAATGAAAATGCTGGCCCACAGATGGCTCCAACTTCATCCTGTTCCCTACTTGTATGTTTCATAACAATTAAAATGTTTTCAAATGAGCTGATGTAGGTAACAGATCTTAGCTTGTCAATAAAGTTTGGAATCATTAACTTGTCAATAAAGGGAGGCCGGGAAAAGACTGAGGGAGAGACGGGAGAAAGAGGTGAAAGGGGAGAGAGAGAAGGTAAGAAATTATTAAGATTGATAAGGGAGAGAATAAAGAGAGTGGTAGAATGACAGTTTGAAAGCGAGTCACCAGTGTCTTTAGACTGTCACATAGAAGCTGCCACAACCATAACTCCTTTATTATTCCCTTAATAAGAATTATTTAAAACAACAGGAAATTAAAATGACTAATAAACAGGTTCAATAAAATGAAGTCAAAGTGAGAATTCTAGAAAAAGTAAGATGACAGAAATAAGGAGAGGTTAACATGGAACAGAAATTAAGAGTTTAATAAACATTTATGAAAATACAAGGAAACCAAACACTGGAAACATGACTTATCTAACAGTAACAAGAATAGCCTAAGGAAATTGAAAAAATTATGCAGTACAATTATCTTACTTCAAACATACCTAGAAAAATAATAGTTCTACAGAACAATGGTTACAACCTCTAGCAGATTTATTATGGAGGTGCGTCAGTGGCATCTCTGTCATTGTAGTCTGACTGACCACGAGTTGTTTTTCTTTGTATTGGACTGATGAAGTCACTGTGGGGCGAAATGTTTCCTCAATAAAGATTTCCAAATGGTTAAGTTAGTTAAGGTTTGTCAGGACACAGGAAAAATGTTTCCTGACGCGGGTCTTAGTCATATGATGGCCCCGCAGCTGGAGCTTTTGGTCATCTGACCGAAGCCTTCCACTGTCTTACCGGTCCACCCCTTTAAACATTATGGTTATAATTATAACCATTAGTTATAATGTGTGGGAGTGTTCCCTAACAGCGCTCAACGGGAGTTACGAAATCGTATCTTACGGTCGGCCTGATATTTATTGTCATTGATGTGCCTCTTCGTCTTATCAATATATGAGGCCTTACAGCGCTCACACATATATCCGTATGCAACAAAGGACTCAAGATTTATTTGAATTTGGTCTGATATGTTATATGATTCCAAGGTAATTTTAATATTTTTTTAGGGGGAAGAAGACGGAGAAGAGTTGGACATGACTAGCTTGTGCTACTAGGTCAGATGCCGTGCTCCTCCCTTAAGTGAATGTGGCTGACCTGACTAGGTTAAGGCTTAAGCCGGTGGGAGAATTGGACCTGCCTCGCATGGGCCAATAGGCCTGCTGCAGTGTTCCTGCTTTCTTATGTTCTTAAGAATTTATTGAGTCTATACATAACTGAAAATATTTATTATTGCGATTAATAATGAAAAATAAAATATTCACTTGTGTACAATATCAGTTTTCTTACTTGAAGTGTCCATTAAATAATTTAATGATTTACTACTATAAGTTTTTATAAAGTTTCGTAAAAAAATAGTAATAGTAGTAATTCAGACCTCAGGCAGTCGAGCTCCATATTGTAATTTAAAATAATCGGAGTTAATGTGAAAAACTTCAGTTATAATTAGATACCAATTTACATTTATAATTAACGATAAAAATATGAAAATTTACTATAGAGATCAGTAAAAGTTGGTTTTAGGGGTAGACTACAACAATAAGGAATCGGATATAAAAACACATGTTACCGACAAGTAGTGACAAATGACACTGGTCACTTTATGGTGTGACCAAAGTGTCATTGTACACGTCCTAAAGTGGACTGCATCTAGCGTCTTTTTTTTCCCCCCTTTTATTTAAGAATCTATTTTTCTCTTAAATAACGAACAATTACTTATTCTCGTTTCTAAGGTAAAATTATGTTAGTCTAGAGTTCCAGACAAGATTTTTGGAATAATTGGTAAGTGCAGGTGAGCTATGAACACAGTTACCTGACACATTCCCACCATCATGGAACAGCTCCAGTAATTTGCAAAATCCTCTGCTGTTTGGCTTAAACTTTCAAAAAGTTGCTTAATAATTCGACGACAATGAAGAGTGAAATTGTATATCTGCGAATTTTATGTATAAAAATAGTTTAAAAATTTATTTCTGTTAAATCACGTTCATTATATTTAGATTCTCTCTCTTCTGAATGGCTTCAGTATTTAATGGCTGATGGATCTTACGATCAGGAGAGTAGCCATTAAGTTTACTTTGGGTGTGGGGGAAATTCGACAAAAATTAGTTTAAGAAACTTAGAATGGTTGGAATCCGTGCGATAACTGGAGAATGTCTCTCCTGATCAGCATCAAACTTTCAGCCGAGGTGTGTTTTTTCCAGAGAGCAACGTTCACCTTGCTGTTTTGTTGCATAAGTCCCAATTTTGTTAAATAAAGTGAGCGCATTTGAGAGTAATGAGTGGGTCAAATATAGTTTTTTATAACTTGACGTGCTGTTGGAGTGTGAGCAAGATAACATTCATGAAGACATTCAGGAAACCGGTAAGGTGGACTTGAGTCCCAAAAGATGCTGGGGGGAGGATGGGGGGTAGTAGAGTGACTGCACTCTGAAGGAGGGGTGGCGATATAGCAGTTAGGATGACCATCTGAACTGTGATGTTAAGTGCGCTTCTGGCAAGAAAGTGGGGGATGGTTGGTGTTAAAAAAAAAGAAATGATTTACGTAAAATAACTAAAGAATGCTTCATCTTATGGGCTTCAGAATATCATTGCTGATGCATCACATAAAATAAGCTGACGTCCTCGTGGTTTAGACTGTGAAGCTGCAAATAAGAAATTTTAATGAAATAATTACAATATAATCAAAACTAAGCGCTAGAGCAGACAGAGTCATATAGGCTGCAGGGAGGAATGTACTAAACTGAGGACTATGCCAAGGATTCGGAACATTTATTGCATAATGTCTTTTCTGATAGATTTCAATCTTTCAGTGTTGATGATGGGTTCTTTTAAAAGAAAGCTTACACTGAGCTATGTAAATATTAAATTGCCAATTTCATTAAAGTGGAAACCAAAGAATGTCTTCCCTGACGTCTTGTGTCACTTAAATATATTTGTATTAAATTTTGTAGGCGCGGATTTGCTAATTTTATAGAAACAAAAACAAAATTGGATTTCCTTAAAAAACACAATATTAATTACTTTTTTATTTTCAAAGATCGAAGAAAATTTTAAATACAATATATGTGCAAAAGAAAAGAAAACTGAAAAAACAGTGAATATTCATAATTTGTAATTTACAGAAGCTTAGTAGGACGTTACGGCAGAGCCGACACGTTGTTCATGTCCCCCAATAACTTCCTCCAAAGTTGTTGTTTAAAACTACAGAACGACTCATTCGATCAGCTTCAAATTACCAAACTTGTGAACTGTTGCTTAAGAAGAAATAGACAAGTGAAGGCCGCCTTCTGCCCAGTTTTATATAAGCTGTTCTCGACACTGGTGTCCAAGTGACGTCACTAGAAAGCGTTTCTTGATCAGCTTCGAAATTTTAACATTCGTGAATCGTACTTAAAGGTGAGTTGACACTTATTGAAGTGTGTAGTTGATATTTTGCCACTTTTAATGTCAATTGTGGGGTATCCCTCAAGCACAGTGCCTCGATGCTAGTGAAGGGCTTTTGATCCAAGGAGCTGGACTTGTCTTCCCTTTCCTTAAAGATAGAATAAAGGGCCCAAAAGGGTTTAGTGCTTCTTCCCGTTTAAAATAAAACATATATGAGATGTTTCAATCTCTAATGGCTGATGTGTTTTATGAAATAGATGAAACGTTTTGGGTTTATTCTGTGTAGGTGCAACTTTTCTGAATTGTGATCAATTACTATAGAATGCATCATGTGGCCACTTTCAAATTTCTTGTGCTCATCAGTTTTCCTTGAACGATGCCTCTCCTGGATCTTAAGTTGTGAAAGTTTTAATGTGCCAATTTTATTAAACAAATTATGTTTGTGAAATAACAAGAGAATGTCTCTTTTGATAAGAAATAAGTCCCAGTTATCCTAGGTTAAATATATAAAATTTAATTGTTGAGTTTATAATTAACATCTGTGTTCTCTCAAGACCATTGTAAAAAAGTGAATGTCATGTACCCAAAGCTTTAGTAAGAGTTTATTACGACACTGGAGCCAGAAGACCTGGAGGAAGACATGATAACAACATAAAAAATACTCAGACATCGTATTCTTGTCCACTCAGGGAAAGGCAGTTTGAGAGGCGAGAACTGGATACCCGAGGAGGGCGGGCAGAGCTGGAAGTTAAGACACCGATAAGCTACGGGGATGTCAGGAAGTATTTCTCCTGTCCTTTGGTTGTCCAGAAGTGGTGTGGAAAATCAGGTGATTTTTCATGAGTGTATCGGAGTAGACTGAGACGACGGTTAGGGAGGTGTAGGAGAGTAAGCATAACGCTGGTGACATGGAGACTTCGCCAGATTTCTGCTGTTAACACCTTAATTGTAAGGCCAGTTTAGTTGTAAGGCCTAATGAGCTTAATACCTAGTATAGATGATAATTACATTGTTCTAGCTAGGCTAAGAATGTAAATTAAGTAGCTCAGGATGGATAAATCACAACTCATGATTGCAAATGCATAAAAAATACCACAGTGAAAACAAGGAAAAAACACCTAGGCGTTTTCATGTGCTTACACATATCTTCAGAGGATTAGGAAGAAGAGGCAAGAGAAGTACACTTTATATATTACACTGAGGTGACACCTCACTCAGAGAAGGTGACAACATACTAGACCTAACAGACATATGCGGTAAGTTCTCATTATCAGTACTAAAATTCGCATTTTTAGATATGGTAATGTCATTCAGTGCCATGTAGGGGAGGAGGGGGGTCTCATGCTTGTCCTAGAAGCTTCGGAAAGACCAAAAATACCACACAAGTAACTGCCATGTCTGCAGAGAAGAAATCCTATGTTAACTAGGGATGGAACGGCAAGTTCCTGGATAGGATCTATTTAATGATGTGACTGATGTAAGGACTAATCAGGTCGTCAGTCACAGCCGAATGACCTCCACCAAGAAGGGAGGGAGACCCCCCTTCATGCATTATTTTGAGTGTAGGTACGATAGGGTCCATGGGGCTAGGGGGAAATTGAATTTGGCAAGCGGCAAGTTGAGATGTGAAGCCAGGAGCTAAGACTCAACCCTGACAATCACAAATACACATGCATGGGTATACATAGGTGATCATTTACTTATTCCTTAAACGCTGTCAGTCTTAGAGAAGAGTCTGGATTAACGTTGACCTGTGCAGGTCCCAAATATAGTTTTATGAGTTAATTTCTGAGTGTCTAATCAGATTGTCTTTAACACTCCAGCGCTGATCACTTGATAATGCAACTTCTGAACGACTTCAAACTTAATGTGCTGATATATTTTACGATATTGATCTCTCTCTGGCTTCGAAGCTGGTGTTTCTAAGTGGATGCTTTGAGTTAGTTTTAGACTGTATATGTCATAGTGCGCAATTTTTACTCAAAATATTGAGATAAATAGTGGGGGGGGGACTCTTTTGGCTCGTTTCATGTCTTCATTTCTAATCTTCAGCTACACTAGAAATATATGTCGCACTCTGCACTATTTCCGTCGCTTGCATTGAGACAGGATTGCGACGCGACCGAAACACATCGATTTGACATCGTAATCGTTACTGTCTTTGTGTAAGTGAGACCCCTCAGATTTGAGGTGTTTAAAGTACTCACTTGATATTATGGCAAAGCCTCTTTTGCTCTCAGAAGAAATTTCTCCCAGGAAATTTACTAGTTAACCAAATTTGAAACAGTTTATTTAGCCAGGTAATGGGAGAGAGAGAGAGAGAGAGAGAGAGAGAGAGAGAGAGAGAGAGAGAGAGAGAGAGAGAGAGAGAGAGTCTGGAGTCATTAGTCATCTGGGAGTTACGGGTGAATCTTCTTAAGTAAATCTGACAAGCTGATGCTCCGCGTCTTTTCCTCCATTGATCAAAATCCAATTACCCGGGTCACCAGGTGACCAATTACCCGGGTCACCAGGTGACCAATTACCCGGGTCACCAGGTGACCAATTACCCGGGTCACCAGGTGACCAATTACCCGGGTCACCAGGTGACCAATTACCCGGGTCACCAGGTGACCAATTACCCGGGTCACCAGGGGACCAATTACCCGGGTCACCAGGTGACAAATTACCCGGGTCACCAGGTGACCAACGATGGCAGTGTTGGTTATGGTGGTTGTGATGATGGTAGTGCTGGTGGTCTCAGTAGTGATGTGGTGGTGCTGGCCGTAGTGGTGGTAGGAGAAGTGATGGTGGTAGTGGAGGTGTTGGTGGTAGTAGAGGTGATGGTGGTAGTGGAGGTGTTGGTAGTAGTAGAGGTGAAGGTGGTAGTGGAGGTGATGGTGGTAGTGGTGGTGTTGGTGGTAGTAGAGGTGATGGTGGTAGTGGAGGTGTTGGTGGTAGTAGAGGTGATGGTGGTAGTGGAGGTGTTGGTGGTAGTAGAGGTGATGGTGGTAGTGGAGGTGTTGGTGGTAGTGGTGGTGTTGGTGGTAGTAGAGGTGATGGTGGTAGTGGTGGTGTTGGTGGTAGTAGAGGTGATGGTGGTAGTGGAGGTGTTGGTGGTAGTAGAGGTGATGGTGGTAGTGGAGGTGTTGGTGGTAGTGGTGGTGTTGGTGGTAGTAGAGGTGATGGTGGTAGTGGTGGTGTTGGTGGTAGTAGAAGTGATGGTGGTAGTGGAGGTGTTGGTGGTAGTAGAGGTGATGGTGGTAGTGGAGGTGTTGGTGGTAGTAGAGGTGATGGTGGTAGTGGTGGTGTTGGTGGTAGTAGAGGTGATGGTGGTAGTGGAGGTGTTGGTGGTAGTAGAGGTGATGGTGGTAGTGGAGGTGTTGGTGGTAGTAGAGGTGATGGTGGTAGTGGAGGTGATGGTGGTAGTAGAGGTGATGGTGGTAGTGGTGGTGTTGGTGGTAGTAGAGGTGATGGTGGTAGTGGTGGTGTTGGTGGTAGTAGAGGTGATGGTGGTAGTGGAGGTGATGGTGGTAGTGGTGGTGTTGGTGGTAGTGGAGGTGATGGTGGTAGTGGAGGTGATGGTGGTAGTAGAGGTGATGGTGGTAGTGGAGGTGTTGGTGGTAGTAGAGGTGATGGTGGTAGTGGTGGTGTTGGTGGTAGTAGAGGTTGTGGTGTTGGTGGTAGTAGAGGTGATGGTGGTAGTGGAGGTGTTGGTGGTAGTAGAGGTGATGGTGGTAGTGGAGGTGATGGTGGTAGTGGTGGTGCTGGTGGTAGTAGAGGTGATGGTGGTAGTGGTGGTGTTGGTGGTAGTAGAGGTGATGGTGGTAGTGGTGGTGTTGGTGGTAGTAGAGGTGATGGTGGTAGTGGTGGTGTTGGTGGTAGTAGAGGTGATGGTGGTAGTGGAGGTGTTGGTGGTAGTAGAGGTGATGGTGGTAGTGGAGGTGTTGGTGGTAGTAGAGGTGATGGTGGTAGCGGGAGAGTTGGTGGTAGTGGTGGTGTTGGTAGTAGTGGAGGTATTGGTGGTAGTGGTGGTGTTGGTGGTAGTGGTGGTGTTGGAGGTGTTGGTGTTAGAGGTAGTTGAGGTGTTAGTGGTAATGGAGGTTTCAGTGTTGGTGGTAGTGGTAGAGGCGGTGTTAGTGCTAGAGGAGGTGTTGGTGTTGGTGGAAATGGAGGTGTTGGTGGTAGAAGTGGTGTTGGTGGTAGTGCTGGTGTTGGTGGTAGTGGAGGTGTTGGAGGTAGTGGAGGTGTTGGTGTTGGTGGTAGTTGAGGTTTTGGTGTTGGTGGTAGTGGAAGTGTTGGTTGTAGAGTACTGGCACGCCGCACTACAGAGTACTGGCACGCCACACTACAGAGTACTGGCACGCCACACTACAGAGTACTGGCACGCCACACTACAGAGTACTGGCACGTCACACTACAGAGTACTGGCACGCCACACTACAGAGTACTGGCACGCCACACTACAGAGTACTGGCACGCCGCACTACAGAGTACTTGCACGCCACACTACAGAGTACTGGCACGCCACACTACAGAGTACTGGCACGCCACACTACAGAGTACTGGCACGCCACACTACAGAGTACTGGCACGCCACACCACAGAGTACTGGCACGCCACACTACAGAGTACTGGCACGCCACACCACAGAGTACTGGCACGCCACACTACAGAGTACTGGCACGCCACACTACAGAGTACTGGCACGCCACACTACAGAGTACTGGCACGCCACACTACAGAGTACTTCCACACCGCAAGACTGTCACAAGTGAACGATTAAAGCGACCGCTGGTCACCGCTGGTCACTGCTGGTCACCGCTGGTCACTGCTGGTCACCGAGATATTTTGCACGTCAGGAACCATCAGTGTCTCCTGACAACGTGTCTCCACTACCTGATGACACATTTCCTGGTCATGCATCCATGGCCTACCTTAACTGGGCTTTCCACACATTTAAAAAAACGTACCATTGAAAAAGATTTCATTTGATAAACATAGCCTGACTTAGTCACTTCTTGGCACTTAGCCCCTTCACATTTAAACGGCTTCTCTGCAGCACACTGCTGTGATGCTGTGATGCTGTGGTGCTGTGATGCTGTGGTGCTTCTTGAGTGAAATCCAGCACTGGTGTGACAGCGGCTCGCCTGAGAGGGTCATTGTATGAGTGACCTTTATTACTTTGATTATTTCAATGAACCAACTTTTGAACTCGTTTTATAATGATTAGTTCACACCCCTTCCTCCCAGCACACACAGTAAGGAAATAAGGCTATGTGCATTTGCAAATACTGAAGATTTAGGAAATAACCTATGATCTAAAATATCCTAAAAAAATAATTGACAAATCTTTTAAAATTGGGGGAAGTACTTTTTACTATTAAAAAAATGGGCAAAGAAACATATTCAACCAAGAATAAGTTGGTTCTACCTTACCATGAAAACTTTCTTGGTATCCCTTCTCTATTTCAAAATTTCAAAATCAAAGTTGTATAAACAAAAACGTGATAAATTAAAAAAAAAAATTGAATATGAATTCCCCCTCAAAAAAATGATGATGGCTGTGTCTATAAGATTCCCTGTAAAAATGCAATTAAGTTTATTATGGTCAAACTGGAAGAAGTCTTGCACTAAGATTACAACATCATAAATAAAGCATTAGAACTGGCAAGAGTCTAATGCTCTGTTTATTCATGTAAGAAATTTGAACCACCCAGTTCATTTTGAAAAGGTCGAGAAGGCTGTATCAGGCAGGGTCATAGTTGACCGGAATATATTTAAATCAAACTTCATAAAAATTGTAATGATTGCAATATGAATATAAGTTCTGGGTTTTATAACATAGATTCGTCTACAATGAGTAGAATTTGAGGGAATTTTAAACTAAACCTGACACGTCTCTCTCTAAAAAAAAAACATTTGTGGCTTGAGTAAATCTTCATTATACTCCCACACTCTTGAGTAGGGTCGCATGTGAGGTCATAAATGAGGTCACATTTCAACTTCATGTCTTTCTTTTGTCCTATTTTTACTATTCCTTGATAATGCGAGAAAGAGTTTGGTATTTCACTATTTTTTTTCACTCTAGTTATTTTCAATATTGCGATATCACCTGTTTACTGTGATCTTAACACACACATACATGTATATATATATATATATATATATATATATATATATAAATTATTTCCATACCTCCAAACAATATCTTGTCAATACTTTCCCCGACAATAAGTGTCAACATATGTTAGTCTTCCGGAGGGAGGGAATGGGGGGCATGGAATGGAATGTGACGGGGCGGTGGTGATAGCTATCTTGTGTGTGCTCTAAAACTTGGTCTATCTTTTAAGATTATACTGCGCTTACTGGCTGACGCAGCTCATGCTGTTAACGTTTCAGGCAGAGAGAATGCGTAAGGTGTGCCAATACTTTGATGCTTGCGCTTGGGTTGCAGGTACACGCTGGGTCCGACAGGATGGAAAGCTGCACTGTTGATCTCAAGGCTCTCGCCTGGCACAACAAGGTAACTAGAGCATCGTTTCTCCGTAAACACTAGCAGTAGAACTCAATAGACAACGTTTAACATTCTTAAACTTCCTGGTCAAGGCACTATTAATAGTATATAGTTAAAACTGAAACGGATTGACATAGAGACAGATGCATATAGAGACATTTAGACATAGAGACAGAAACGTAGTCATAATGAGAGTCGTAGAAATGCAAAGATACGAAGAGACAGAAGTAATAATATGTATAGAGACAGATATAAGGAGAGAGACATTTAGGCAGACAGATATAGGAAGAGAAATATACATTCATAGGCAGAGAGAGACAGACAGATATAAGCAGAAGGAGAGGCAGAGAGACAGACAGACATTGAGGCTGATAAACATACAGAGACAGAGACAGAGACAGAGAGAATCAAAAGGACATCAGTGAAACTGAAGCGTATACAAAATATCTCATATGAAAAATCCAGTGTATAAATTACCTCGAGTATTAGGTCATTTCTCAAAGTAAATGAAAACCTTCACTGATAACAATAAAAATGTGATAAATAATCTGAACGCAGGAAATATTTTGAGCCCAGGGTAGACTTTGAAGGCAGAAAATACTTTGAACACAAAAACCTCGCTATTCAGTGAACCCTTGAAGAGAAGGAATGTGGACACCCCCTCCCCCCCATGGATGTCTACCTAAAAGACTGAGTATCTGCCTAGGTAACTAAAGTAACTCTTTCCGCACTTGACTCTGAAATATATCGTAGATATCATTGTCATGTACTCTGCCCCAGACATGTGCATCTCTATATTAATAAATAATAATGAAAGACAATTATAGGCCTCAAATATTCCATGAAAACTCTTGAATTTGATAAAAGATGGAAAATTCCCCAGGTTCACCAAAGCAGCAACATTACAACTGTAGATAAATGGTTCAGAGAACCGACAAGTTGTTAAATTAGACACATATGCAACACTTGGGTATCTTTATTGTGGAAACGTTTCGCCACACAGTGGCTTCATCATCACCATTGGTAAGCTTTAATAAAACAACTCTAGGTGTTCACTTTGAGCTGTGGAAATTTTAGTTTTCTAAATTTATTAAAAAAATTGTTTCTCGTTTAACAAATAAATAATGGCTCTTCTGGTCGGGATTAAAGCTAAAACACTGGTGTATTTTAATTGCAAGTATTTTTGTAGTATTTTTGGGCTGCGTTTGAGCCAGTTTACCATTTTTACCTACTTTTACCCACTTGGATTTTCTTAAAAAATAAAAGGGAAATATTTTTTTCTTACAGGATTGTAGAAAATATTAGAAAGAATATAAATGAGAAAATGAAACTAAAAAAAAAAAAATCGAGTTTTTATGGAGAGGTTTAACGAAGGCAGACTTTCCTATTTTTGAAGTATTCTAAAAAAAAATTCGTTTATTCCTGGTGACCGCCATATTCGATAGGCTTCCAATTTTCAACACCGGTGTACTGTATGTAAGGCAAGATTCACAGGGCTATTTGCGTGCCTGGGAACCCACTGGACATTGTTACAAATGTCATTCCCTAATTTTGTTTCTGTGTTGAAACTAGAGTTAACTTTCTCTGATAAGTTTCAAAATTTGAACACTGATGTATTCTAAATAGAAGAAAAGGTTACTGTATTTAATGCAGTGTGTAGGTGCCAGACTGCCACTTTTAATTTTGAAACAGTTTAGTATTATTACATTATTTTGGCTTGATACTGGTGAGAGGCTTTTGATCCAAGGAACTGGACATACCTTCCCCTTGTTTGGATTGAATGAATTTGAATGCCTCCAATTGCACAAGCACTATATAACGCCCATAGGTTTACCGCTTTTCTCTAATTAAAATAAATAGATCCCAACTTGATTTTTTTTTTGAAGAAGAAGAATTTTGGAAAATTGAAATACTGGGCTTCATGAGTTACCTTCAACTCCTCAGGGTTGATAACTCGATAATACAACTTCTCAGCAACTTCAATCTCAATGAGTTGGTGTATTTTACGATATTGTTTTCTCTGAGAATGCCTCTTCAGTTTAGCCTCTAAGCTAGTGCTTCTTAATTGGAAGGTTTGAATTAGATTTAATCTGTGTATGACCTATTTTGCCATTTTTATTGAAGGCATTTAGATATTAGTTTCTTTATGATGACTTGTGAACGCATCTCCTGATTTGTTTCAAATCTTCGGCGTTAACTTGTAGTTTCATTGCAAGCGTATGCCGCACCTTTGCACTATTACAATCGTGTGCAATAAAGCACAGGGGACTATGTTTATGTTATACTGGAATATCTTTCTTGCACTGCGGGAGCGACCGAAGTGCATCTAGTTTATCTAGGACTCTGCAACAAAATACAGTACTCATCTAGGTGTGGTTGCAGGGGTCGAGTCATAGCTCCTGGCCCCGCCTCTTCACTGGCCGCTACTGGGTCACTCTCACTGCGCCATGAGCTTTACACTTTAAACAACACAGGAAAACATGGGATTACAGCAGACTGCTAGTTCCTCTCTCAGTTTATGAATGCACTGCAAATTAAGTTAAATATTCACGTATTACATACAGGCCTCGCAAAATTCTTAGAAAATATAGTTATATTATAATACCTAACATAAACGAAGACATAAATTTTACTGCTCTGTCACCCTGCGTATATGAGGGACAGTCATTGAGGACACAGAAAACCTTCAAGCTAACTTTAACAATGTGCCAAAAACAATGTGCTAAAGAAAACAATGTTTACTACTAAAATTCAATTAAGGCTAATTTCAGCCTCTTCCTTTCAGAAGAAATTAAAAGATAATCACAATTTAATCAAATCATACATAGAAGAAAAAGAGAAATGTAAGAATCTCCGGAGTAACCATAACTGAAGGTCTTATTTTCTACAAGCAATAATGTAATATTAGGACAACTGCAAGAAAGAGATAGACTAAATAATATGAACCTGCCAATCAAGACTTAGCTAACCAGTGATTATATTCGTTAAGGTACATATATGTACTCTCCACTCCACCATTGTTCTTAAAGCTGCCATATTGAAAAAAACAGAGAATATGCTGAGAACTTTCAGTCACCATTTTTCAAACACCTAAATTATTGAGGATTCCAAAAAAAAACTAAATTTGTTGTCACTGGAGCGCCAGCGAGAAAGATATAATACAATTTTTACCTGTAATGTAATAGAGGGAATGGTTCCAAAGTGGCCCACAGTAATTACTTCATACAATAGGGGCAAGTTCGATAAATAACTCTCAGCAGTTTAAAAGGAAATATAGAATCAGAACAATAAGAAATAACTGATAATCTTAAATGATTCATTTTTTAAACACACTTCTTGCAAATTTAGGAAAAAATATTAGAAGTTAAATATTGTCTTCAATTATCTCCCTGACCTTTTCACAAGACTCGCGTTGTAATAATCTAGCAAGGTCCCAGAGATATACACATGAGCTGCTTATCACGTTGAAACAAGGGTCCTTCCGCAGGATGAAGTTTGACACAGGGGAGGAGAGCCGCGGGGGAGGGAAGACAACTGCATAACAAACGTATCTCTTAATTCCAAGAGAAGATCCGGTCCTCGGGAGGAATTATTATGCTGCGTCGGAAGGTGTTAGTTATTGTATCCAGGAGAGGGGACACACACACACATACACACACACACACACACACACACACACATACACACACACACACACGGCCAGGAGCTGTGACTCGACCCCTGTAACCACAACTAGGTGAGTACACACACACACACACACAGGCAGGATCCATTCATAGCTTTAAGAAGAGGCATGATAAAGCTCATGGCGCAGGGAGAGTGACCCAGTAGCGGCCAGTGAAGAATGGGGGCCAGGAGCTGTGAATCGACACCTGCAACCATAACTAGGTGAGTACAACTAGGTGAGTACAGACACACACACACACACACACACACACACACACACAACACACGACAATATGAAAATGACATAGCAGCGAAAGCCAAATCTTACCCAAAGCTGTTGTACAGCCACATCAGGAGGAAAACAACAGTCAAGGACCAGGTGATCAGGCTGAGGAAGGAAGTAGGAGAGATCACAAGAAACGACCGAGAAGTGTGTGAGGAACTCAACATGAGATTCAAAGAAGTGTTCACAGAGGAGACAGAAGGGACTCCAGAAAGACGGAGAGGTGGGGTACACCATCAAGTGTTGGACACAATACATACAACCGAGGAAGAAGTGAAGAGGCTGCTGAGTGAACTAGATACCTCAAAGGCGATGGGGCCGGACAACATCTCTCCATGGATCCTGAGAGAGGGAATCAGAGGCGCTATGTGTACCCCTAACAACAATATTCAACACATCTATCGAAAGAAGGAGATTACCTGAGGTATGGTAGACAACAAATGTTGTCCCAATTTTTAAAAAAGGAGACAGAGAGGAAGCACTAAACTACAGACCAGTGTCACTGACATGTATAGTATGCAAAGTCATGGAGAAGATTATCAGGAGAAGAGTGGTGGAGCACCTAGAAAGGAATGAGCTTATCAACGACGGCCAACACGGTTTCAGGGACGAGAAATCCTGTGTCACTCACAAACCTACTGGAGTTCTATGACAGGGTGACAGCATTAAGACAAGAGAGAAAGGGGTGGGTAGATTGCATTTTCTTGGACTGTAAGAAGGCGTTTGACACAGTTCCACACAAGAGATTAGTGCAAAAGCTGGAGGACCAGGCAGGGATAACGAGGACCAGGCAGAACTACAAAGGGATCTGGACAGGCTGCAAGCCTGGTCCAGCAATTGGCTCCTGGAGTTCAACCCCACCAAGTGCAAAATCATGAAGATTGGGGAAGGGCAAAGAAGACCACAGACGGAGTACAGTCTAGGGGGCCAGAGACTACAAACCTCAATCAAGGAAAAATATCTTGGGGTGAGTATAACACCAGTCATATCTCCTGAGGCGCACATCAACCAAATAACTGCTGCAGCATATGGGCGCCTAGCAAACCTAAGAACAGCATTCCGACATCTTAATAAGGAATCGTTCAGGATCCTGTACACCTGCGTACGTTAGGCAAATATTGAAGTATGCAGCACCAGTTTGGAACCCACAACTAGCCAAGCACGTAAATAAACTAGAGAAAGTGCAAAGGTTTGCAACAAGACTAGTCCCGGAGCTAAGGGGTATGGCCTACGAGGAGAGGTTAAGGGAAATCGACCTGACGACACTGGAGGACAGGAGAGATAGGGACAACATGATAACGACATATAAAATACTGAGAGGAATCGACAAGGTGGACAGAGACAGAATGTTCCAGAGATGGAACATAGCAACAAGGGGACATAATTGGAAGTTGAAGACTCAGATGAATCACAGGGATGTTAGGAAGTATTTCTTCAGTCACAGAGTGGTCAGGAAGTGGAATAGCTTGGGAAGCGATGTAGTGGAGGCAGGATCCATTCATAGCTTTAAGAAGAGGTATGATAAGGCTCATGGCGAAGGGAGAGAGACCCAGTAGCGGCCAGTAAAGAGGCGGGGCCAGGAGGTATGACTCGACCCCTGCAACCACAACTAGGTGAGTACAACTTGGTGAGTACACACACACACACACACAACACACACACATACACTCACACATACACACACACACACATGTGAGGTAGTGGAGGCAGGAACCATACATAGCTTTAAGATAAAGCTAATAGAGCAGGGAAAGAGAGGACCTAGTAGCGGTCAGTGAAGAGGCGGGGCCAGGAGCTGAGTCTAGACCCCTGCAACCACAAATATGTGAGTACAAATAGGTGAGTACACACACACACACACACATGCTGGACTCCATGAGGTGGTCTTGTGACAGTCCTCACGTTTAAGGAAAGGTCTCCAAACATCTCTGGATGACACCATAAGTTGGGGGCAACGATCGACCAGAAACATGGTCGCCTCCTTCCAACTTGCCTGATGTGACTAATGTCTGCTGCTCAGACCAAGACGACGACTATGTCTACGACAATGACAGCGACGACTACGAAGACGACGATGGGAAAGAAGACAGCGAGAGCAACATCGTCCCTGAGGCTGTCGGCTTGCACTTTCAGGGCGACCCTTGAGCACAGCAAACGAGGCAAATAATTATTTGGTGTAGGTGCGAGGAAGATTGTGGTGTGGTGGCAGGAGCCGCGGGGTAGCCCGTAGAGCACAGAATGTCGAGGAAAAGGTGCTGTAATGTGGCCACCAGTGAGGTATAATAGACGTTAAAGTGGCAGCAAAATGTGCAGGTGGGATGTGTTGAGCACTTTAAACCCACCACCGGGCGAGAGTCTAGCTGCACCTACACAACTCTTTTTCAAAATTCACAACTCGGTTTTCCAGGCACACACACACACACACACACACACACATACATACATGACGACATATAAAATACTGAGAGGAATTGACAAGGTGGACAGAGACAGAATGTTCCAGAGATGGGACACAGCAACAAGGGGACACAGTTGGAAGTTGAAGACTCAGATGAATCACAGGAATGTTAGGAAGTATTTCTTCAGTCACAGAGTTGTATGACCCCTGTGGTTTAGCGCTTCTTTTGATAATAATAATAATAATTCAGTCACAGAGTGGTCAGGAAGTGGAATAGTTTGGGAAGCGATGTAGTGGAGGCAGGATCCATTCATAGCTTTAAGAAGAGGTATGATAAAGCTCATAGCGCAGGGAGAGTGACCCAGTAGCGGCCAGTGAAGAGGCGGGGCCAATAAGTATTAACAAAGGGGATATAAATAAGGTCTTGAGGATATCTCTCCAAGAGAGAACCCGCAATAATGGATTCAAATTAGATAAGTTTAGATTTAGAAAGGATATAGGAAAGTATTGGTTTGGAAATAGGGTAGTTGATGAGTGGAACAGTCTGCCTAGTAGGGTCATTGAAGCTATGACCTTGGGTAGTTTCAAATTTAGGTTGGATAAATTCATGAGTGAGAGGGGATGGATTTGAGTGGGAATTGCACATGAGTAAATGGAATTATCAAAGCTTATTTCTTAGGCCTGATCAACAAAACTGTTACTGCTGGCCGCAAGTAGTCCAATGTACGAACCACAGTCCGGCTGATCCGGCACCGACTTTAAGTATCTGTCCAGCTCCCTCTTGAAGGCAGCCAGGGGCCTATTGGTAATTCCGCTTATGCATAGTGGGAGGCTGTTGAACAGTCTTGGGCCCCGGACACTTATGGTGTTTTCTCTTAGTGTACCAATGGCGGGGCGCCATTGGGGGTATTGTGCACCGCCTGCCCAGTCTTTTACTTTAATGGGGAGTGATTTATGTGTGCAGATTCGGGACCATTCCTTCTAGGATTTTCCAAGTGTAGATTATGATATATATCTCTCGCCTGCGCTCCAGCGAGTACAAGTCATGTACTTCCAAGCGTTCCCAGTAGTTAAGGTCTTTGATAGAACTTATATGTGCAATAAAGGTTCTCTGTACACTCTCTAGATCTGCAATTTCACCTGCTTTGATCGGAGATGTTAATGTACAGCAGTATTCCAGGATAGAGAGAACAAGTGATTTGAAAATGATCATCATTGGCTTGGCGTCTCTCGTTTTGAACGTTCTCATTATCCATGCTATCATTTTTTTTTCATTTGTGATCGTGGCACTGTTGTGATCCTTGAAAGTGAGATCCTTAGACATTACTGCTCCCAGATTCCTCACATTATTTTTCCACTCTATTGTGTGATCAGAGTTTGTAGTATACTCAGTTCTAGTTATTATTTCCTCCAGTTTTCCATAACGGAGTAGTTGGAATTTGTCTTCATTGAACATCATATTGTTTTCCGTTGCGCATTGGAAAACTTGATTTATATCTTCTTGGAGGTTAACAGTGTCCTCAATAGATGACAGTCTCATGCAGATCCTAGTATCGTCTGCAAAGGATGACACGGTGCTGTGGATTACATCTCTGTTTATGTCTGATATGAGGATGAGGAACAGGATGGGGGCGAGTACTGTGCCTTGTGGAACAGAGCTTTTCACTATGGCAGCTTCCAATTTAACTCTGTTGATTACTACTCTTTGTGTTCGATTGGTTAGAAAGTTGAAAATTCATCTCGCCAGTTTTTCTTTTAGCACGTATTTTGTGCGCTATTATGCCATGATCGCACTTGTCAAAGGCTTTTGGAAAGTCTGTGTATATTACATCTGCATACTGTTTTTCTTGCAGTGTATCCAAGACCATATCATAGTGATTCAGCAATTGCGAGAGGCAGGAGCGACCTGCTCTGAACCCATGTTGCAATGGATTGTGCAGTTTTTGGGAATCTAAATGGTTTGCAATCGGGCTTATTAGCACTCTTTCAAAGATTTTTATGACTGTGGGACGTTAGAGGTATTGGTCTATAGTTCTTAGCTAATGCTTTGCTACCACCTTTATGGAGTGGGGCTATATCCGTTGTTTTAAGTGACTGGAATTTCGTCCATGTCTAAGCTCCTTCTCCTTAGTATACTTAGGGCACGTGAAAGGGGTTTCTTGCAGTTCTTAATGAACACAGAGTTCCACGAGTCTTGGCCTGGGGCTGAGTGCATGGGCATGTTGTCAATGACTTTCTCAAAGTCTAGAGGATTTAGGGTAATGTCGGAAATATGACATACATTGATGGAGTTTTGAGGCTCATTCATGAAATAAATAATTTGGATGGTCGTTCTTGAGATTGATTAGTGGATCGCTAAACACAGAGTCGTATTGGCATTTCAGTATCTCACTTATTTCTTTGTTGTCATCTGTGTAAGTCCCATCTTGTCTGAGCAAGGACCCTATACTAGATGTGGTATTTGCTTTGTTTTTGGCATATGAAAAGAAATATTTCGAATTTCTTTCAATTTCACTAATCGTTTTTAGCTACTCCTGTCTCTCCTGGATCCTGTATGAATCCTTCAACTTAAGTTCGATACTTTCCACTTCCCTGGTTAGCGCTTCCTTCCGTATATCAGATAATCTAGCGTTCTTGAGAAGCTCAGTGATTCTTCGTCGTCTTCTGTAGAGGGAGCGTCTTTCTCTCTCCGGTTTACTTCTTCTCTTCTTCTTTCTTAGGGGAATATGCCTTGATCATACTTCAGCTACGAGGAAGTTGATCCTTTCAAGGCACTGGTTTGGATCCATGTTATTTAAGATATCTTCCCAACATGTTTCATTTAAGACATGGTTCACCTGGTCCCAGTTGATGTTCTTGTTGTTGAAGTTGTATTTGATGAAGACACCTTCACAGCTACGTGCATTTTGCTGATCAGGACGCCTGTGCATGTACGTCTGAACTTCCATTAGATTGTGATCGGAATTAGTTGTTTATGATATTGTTATGTCTCTTACCAGGTCCTCATTATTTGTGAAGATAAGGTCAAGTATGTTTTCCAGTTTTGTTGGCTCCACTATCTGCTGACTTAGGGTGTGTTTATCACAGAGATTTAGTAGCTTATGAGTGTGTGAGACCTTTCATCTGTGCTGCCTCCAGGGATTGTTTCTGCTATAACATTATTTGCTACATTCTTCCATTTTGTATGTCTTAGGTTGAAATCACCAAGCAGTAAGACGTTTGGGGGATGGAGCTGGGAGGCTTTCCAGACACTAATCAATTTTCAGTAGCTGTTTCTTGAACTATTGCTAGGTTGCATCTGGTGGCTTATATACAACCACGATGACTAGATTTTTGTTCTCGATCTTTATTGTTAGAACTTCAACTACATCATACATGGTGTTCAGCATGTCCGTGCAGATGAGCGACTCTTTGACATTTAGGCCTAACCCCCCTTGTTGCCTGTTCTTTCTGTCACATCTAAAATGTGTTACCCATTTATCCATATTTCGTGTCAATTTGATCTTTTGTGTGGGTCTCTGTGAAGGCTGCAAACATCGCATTTAACTCCTCTGATGAAAAGTATTTTGTTGTTGGTGGATGGTTTAAGGCTCTGTATATTAGCAAATATAAACGAGAGTGTATTTTGTATTTGTTGGTGGAATTTTGTTATTGGTATCAATAGTTGTGGTTCTGGAGTGCCATGAGTGACACTGGCTGTGCCTCCAGGCCAACAAGGCACCAAGGTGGTGGACTATTTTTGTTATTTCCTTCCATTTTCTTTTTTCGTTTCCTGCCACTAAAAAATCACTTGGAGTGGAGTTGTCGTAAATAATATTCTTTGTCTTGTGAGGTCTGTACCTCCTGGTCCCCTTTAGATGGTATGCAGGGCAGCTGGTGTTGTAGCACTGCTTTTGGATTATTATTATTATAATCAAAAGAAGCGCTAAACCACAGGGGTCATACAGCGCAGCTGAGCAGGGCAGGATGGAGGGAGAATGGGTTGTAAGAGGGAGAGGGATGATTAGTAGGGTATGGAGTGCAACAGGACAGTGGATAGTGCAGGGATAGAGGATAACAAGAGATTGAGGGAGGAGGGACTGAGGGAGGTGCTAGAGGCATAATCTTCAGAGTTTGTGTAGTAAGTCAGTTGCTGTCAAAAAGTCAATAGAGAGTCAGGATTAAAGGAGGGTCCATCTGCATGAAGGGAACTGCTTTTGGAGAACCGAAGAGTGGCACATTTCTGGGTGAAAGAATTTATAGGAGGGAGAACGGTACACTCCTTAATGCAGGAGGTCACGACATTTTTTGGGATGCTCAGAGTTGCATATCCCATTTGTTTTGTCCTGATATTCCATGCTTACAGATGCCCCAAACATAGAATTTGCACAATTTCGCTTTTGGTTGGGTAGAATTTTTCGTAGGTGTGTTATCAATTTGTATCCAAGTCTCAGTATCCAAGCCAGGGGCACCCCGTCCTGTTTCCAGTGAACTACTTTTCCCAGAAGAACAAGAAGACTCCTCCACTACATCTGTAATGTGGGCTATGATCTTGTGCAATGAAGGTTGTATATTTAAGATTTTAGGAGTGACTGTGGTAGAGTCCCTAGCAGAGTCTGGACTGGCACTAAGGCTGGGTCTGAGTCAGTACTGGGGCTGGGGGCTGAGCCTAGGCCAGCACCATAGTTTCGAGTCATCTGTTGTGGTATGGGCATTCTGCATTTTTTGGTTCACTCCTCCTCTCTCTTCCTTCCATGTTTTATATATCTTTGGTAGACTGTCCAAGAGTTTATCTTTATTTTCTTGCTTATTTTTATTATTTATTATCCTCCTTAGTACCTTTCTGATACCTGCCCAAAGTTCTATATATTTATTGCACAACCAGCACCTTGCTAATTCGAGGTCATTTTTTGGGGCAGTGTTTATTCTTTCACAAGAGATATGATGCTTGGAAAAGCACAGGTTGCATGTGATCCTGGATGTCCTTTGATATACCTTTGATATACCTTTGAAGAGTTTCGAGAGTATCTATTCTCTGAGCCCGGCCATGGGCCAGGCTCGTCTGGTGCTTGCCTGGTCAACCAGGCTGTTGCTGCTGGAGGCCCGCTGCCCCACATATCCATCACAGCCTGGTTGATCTGGCACCTGGTGAAGATATTTGTCCAGTTTCCTCTTGAAGGCTTCTACACTGGTTCCAGCCGTGTTTCGGATATCTTCTGGTAAGATGTTGAATAGTCTGGGACCCCGGATGTTAATACAGTGCTCCCGTATTGTCCCCACCGCACCCCTGCTCCTCACTGGGTTTATTTTACACTTTCTCCCATATCTCTCACTCCAGTATGTTGTTATGGCAGTGTGCAGATTTGGGACCAGGCCCTCAAGTACTTTCCATGTATATATTATCATGTATCTCTCTCTCCTCCGCTCCAATGAGTACATGTTCAAGACTTGAAGGCGTTCCCAATAATTTAGATGTTTCAATGGCTCAATGTGAGCCGTAAACGATCTCTGGATTTGTTCCAGCTCTGCTATTTCTCCTGCCCTGAACGGGGCCGTCAGCACTGAACAGTATTCTAAGTGAGGGAGCACTAGCGATTTGAATAGTGTCACCATCGGCATTATTTCCCTTGTTTTGAAAGTTCTCAATACCCACCCCGTCATCTTCCTGGCTGTTGTGATATTTGTCTTGTTATGGTCCTTCCAAGGATTTTTTACATGTCCCACAGGTATGCTGTAGTGACATCCAGCCCGGTTCCACTTTAGCTTTCTCTGCACTGGTGACAGTAATATGTGAGATGTATTTATAGAAACAGAGGCTTGCGGCATGTGGGTAGTGGGTGAATTTTGGGGGTAGGGGGTGAATATATTATGACTATATTATGGCATTTAATTTTTTGTTCATGGTATAACTCTTTCCAGATTCATTCCTCACTTATCACTCATATATATTTTAATTTACTGATCTTACTGAGTTCCTCACACTGATCTAGATTGGGTTATTGTGGTGTGGGGTATATGCTCAGAGTATAATAAATTCTCATGTTTTAACCTAATGCAAAAGTTCAATAACATATATTTGATAGTACATATAACCTATTGTATAATTAGTGCAAACTTATTAAACTATGTTTTGTACGACTAGTATTAAGTAATCAGTAATCTGTTAAGTTTAGGCTGCCCGTAATGCCAGGCATGATAGTGGCTCTCTTTGCACTACAAATCATTGTGAACCCTCACTGTAAACTACCTATGTATGTATACTTCCTACAATATGTTAACCATATTGTAAACTTGCAAGGAAATAAAAAATCTGAATCTGGTTGTATATGGTAGGCCTGTGTGGTTGCCTGGTAGCACTGCCAGACGTATGGCAGTGTTTAATCACTATCCTTGAGTCGTTCCACTTACAATTAAGGTTTTCCATATATTTTGTAATACTACATATATATGTAAATTCCTGAACACAACTGAACTCACTAATATGCAAACATGTGGTCCATGTATAACTGAATTAAAGATTTAAAAAATGCAAAATAAATGCAGGAGGAGGTTTCACATTTCTCCTAATATCAAATTTTGTTAAACAGTACAGGTTTGGCACTAGTTTTCAAGAACAATGATGATAATAATAAAAGCTGAATACCACCCCTGTCCATGCAACAAATAGACCTTGGTGTTATGTTGTGCTCTTAGTCCACGTTTATTAGGATCCTTGCCTCCATTCCATGGTGGATGTTGTTTAGCATAGGTTAGCTATTTGCTAGGTTATATTCAGGCTGAGTTTCACCAAGGTGCTAATACAATTGTCATTATGTACTCTGTGTATTTACAGGTATACAAATTTAGTTAGGCATTTTAAATTTTATTTCATAGGGTTTTTGTCTCGCTCTGTGATGAATATATCTTTATAGATTCTAGTTTCCTTGTGTGTGTGTCGGATAAGCTATTTTGAGAGATATTAATTCCAAAGTTAAAACAAAAACACTCCTTGAAAGTTGCCGTAGCTGCAGATCCCAAATTGGGGGTATTTGAAGAATCAAGTACCTTCATCAATGTCTCTCAGCTCAGACTGACAGATTCCATTACTGCTTTTAAGAAATGACTCCAGAATGACGAAGTACGAAAACATTACTAGCTTTTAGTCTCATCATGCAACTCTCATACTGAGTAATGGTAGGAGCACAATACCCGTTGTTTTATAAGTAACTGAATGTACGTCGTTCGAGAGACCTTTGACTCCACGCCTTCCTTCCCTCCATCCTCTCTCTTCCTCTCCGTATCCATTCTCCCTCGGCAGCCTTTCTTCCTTCTTCTCTCTTCCTGTTTACTCTTTCGAATGGTTTATGGCATGAGAAATAGTGTTATATATTATGATAATGGCTGCAAAGATGAAGTGCTGCTGACACGGACTAGCGTACACCTCACTGTGTTGAAGATAAGACTCAGGTTGCAAAACAAGCTTTAATTGAGCCAACATTTCTTTCTCTAGAGCTTTATCATGTCATGACTTGATAAAGCTCTACGCTTTATTAATCTCAACAAGAGCATGTCCTATCACGGGTCTTTGTTGTTGTTTAAACAATACATTTATTGAGTACTAAACCCAACTTGTGCAACATTATATTTATTTGTTATTAAATATAAAACGTTCTTACTGGATAGTGAAGGACAGGTGTAGAGGAAAAGGAAGATAGTGAACGACAGGTGTGGAGGAGGAAGATGGTGAATGACAGGTATAGAAAAGGAGGAGGAAGAATGTAGGAGGGGGAGAATGATGGAAGGCAAATGCGAAAAAGATAGAGGATGAACTTCATATATAGAGGAGAGGAAGAATGACGAACTAAAGGTGACTAGAATGATAAATGACAGGAATGCAGAAGAAAGAGGATGTAGATACAAGTTTAATAAAAGGGCCTCGGCTGAAGATGGTGGTTGTATCCTTGAAGACAGTTGGCGAGATAGACTGACAGACAGTCTTCACCTTAGAGAAGAATAATTTTTTTCCACTATTAACTGCCGCTAATATAATAACTGTGTCCTTAATCTCTCAAAGAATGGTTGAACTAAGACAAGTTCTTTGCAATGGGGTCAAGTAAATGAATTAGGAAAAATATACAATGAGATAAAACCCTGTACCAGAGAGTAACCTGTTCTCGTGTCAGGAGAGTAGAAGGTGGAGTATACCAATGATCCCTTGGCCAGGTAACAGCAAGTGAATATCTTCACGTTACCAGGAGGTTTGCTTCAATATAGTTAGGAACCTGATTCATATTATTAAGTATCCCCGAAGAGGTAACTCTTAAGATGCCAAATAATTTCTATTTTTTTCCTTCCTCAAACTTTTCGTTTGTATCTCACTCATAACATAAGAAGACCTCATCCGATCGACTTCAAATTTTCAAGGTTGGTTTGTGATAACGAGGATAATATTCTAGGAACAACTGATATGTGCAGGGGCTCTACGACCAAAGTTCTTCAACCCATTCCCAACGTCCTACCAAGGCCTGCAATTCTGCTTGAATCTTCACGTCATTAAAATTCCACCCCTGCCTTTTTTGGGGGAGAAGGGAGGGCGGAGGATGACTGCCATGTTGTTTTTGGCCAGAAAACGCTGGTCTTGAGTCAGGAAGCAGGGAAATAAATTTCACAGCCACTCTCCTTATATTCAAATTTTCAGTCAAAATGCTTTGACACAACGCATAAAAAATTCCCACAGCACTTGGAAATGTCCTGGATTCTCTGACGACGTTCTTCGTGAATAGCCTTCTTCTCTTTATCAATGTTGACAAAGTCCCAGGACCAGTGCTATTTTTGGTATATGTTAATGACATGACGGAATGGATAGACTCAAAAGTATCCCTTTTTGCAGATAATGTGAAGTTAATGAGGAGAATTAAATCGGATGAGGATCAGGCAGGACTACAAAGAGACCTGGACAGGCTGGACACCTGGTCCAGCAACTGGCTCCTCGAATTTAACCCCACCAAATGCAAAGTCATGAAGATCGGGAAGGACAAAGAAGACCGCAGACAGAGTATAAGCTAGGTGGCCAAAGACTGCAAACCTCACCCAAGGAAAAGAATCTTAAGGTGAGTATAATACCGAGCACATGTCCTGAGGCACACATCAACCAGATAACTGCTGCAGCATATGGGCGCCTGGAAAACCTGGGAATAGCGTTCCAATACCTCAGCAAGTAATCGTTCACGACTCTACTGGAGTATGCAGCACCAGTTTGGAACCCACACCTGGTCAAGCACATCAAGATATTAGAGAAAGTGCAAAGGTTTGCAACAAGGCTAGTTCCAGAGCTAAGGGAAATGTCCTACGAAGAAAGGTTAAAGGAAATCGGCCTGATGACACTGGACAGGAGGGTTAGGGTAGACATGATAACGACATACAAAATACTGCGAGGAATTGAGGTGGACAGAGACAGGATGTTCCACAGATGGGACACAGAAACAAGGGGTCACAATTGGTAGCTGAAGACTCAGATGAGTCAAAGAGATGTTAGGAAGTATTTCTTCAGTCATAGAGTTGTCAGGAAGTGGAATAGTCTGGCAAGTGACGTAGTGGAGGCAGGAACCATACTTAGTTTTTAGACGAGGTATGATAAAGCTCATGGAACAGGGAGAGAGAGGACCTAGTAGCGATAAATGAAGAGACGGGGCTAGGAGCTGTGAGTCAACCCCTGCATCCACAATTAGGTGAATACACACACACACACACACACACACACACACACACACACACACACACACACACACGGGGCCAGGAGCTATGTCTCGACCCCTGCAACCACAACTAGGTGAGTACAGCGTTCTCTCGAAAATTCCGTTCTATTACACAAAAAATCGCAGTAATGCAGTGACATGAGAAAATAATTCTTGTGTGACCTCAAAGGAATGACTCTGCACTGACTTAACAAAGGAGTGTACTGTGGCCGTGAAAATCCAAGATCGGAACTTTCTGACAGCACCTCTTTCTCATAGGCCTAATCATACATACTCAAAAATATACATGCATACATTCAGGCAAGAATACAAACACTCATACATATCCACACCTATTCATACATACGTGCATTCATCGATAAATGAGAACATTCATACATATGCAAGCATACTCGTACATACACAAGAGTGCATATATGTATATGCATGCATACGCACGTGCATACATACACTTATATGTAAATATGCATTTTTTATACTTTGCCACATTACAAGTATATCAGCACTCTGCACTATTCTTTTTGTGTTCATTGCGGTAGAGGCGGCTGGGCTTATGAAACACTGGGGAAATATCTTTCTCGGCTCATGCAGCCACCGAAAAACTGTTAGTTATTATTATACTCATGGGGGAGCGATGCACCCATAGAGGTCATACTACACCTGGGGAAATAGGAGGCATTCAGATTCGATCCAAAGATTGGGAAGGCAGCTCCAATTCCTTGGATCAAGAGCCCCTCGCCAGCATACGGAACCTCCCTTGAGTGGAAGCTCAAACATTCCAGTTCCACCAGAATAATGGAGAGCATTACTAGGTAACTAACCAAACCTAACCTAACCTAACGTTAACCTAAGCTAAACTAATCTAACCCAACCTAACCTAACCTAGTTGATGAATGGTTCAGAGAACCGACAAGTTGATAAATTAGACACATATGCAACACTTGGGTATCTTTATTGAGGAAACGTTTCGCCACACAGTGGCTTCATCAGTCCAATACAAAGATGGAAGGTATATATAGAGGAGCAGTTTCAGGTAATCAGTCCCTCAGCCTGGAATCTATGTGTTCAGTCCATCACTCTTGTAGATGGACTGAACACATTGACTCAAGGTTGAGGGACTGATTACCTCAAACTCCTCCTGTTCTTCACATATCTCCTTTGTATTGGACTGATGAAACCACTGTGTGGCGAAACTTTTCCTCAATAAAGATATCCAAGTGTTGCATATGTGTCTAATTTATCTAATATAGTCTAACCTAAGCTAACCTAACCTAAGCTAACCTAACCCTACCTAATATATCCTAACCTAAGATAATCTAACCCAACCTAACCTAACCTAACTTAATATAACCTAACCTAACTTAACCTAATCTAATATAACCTAGCCTAACCTCACACCTACACTCTCATAAAAAAAATTCCGTACTCAGGGTCATTAACAACATAATATGTAACTTCTCATTCTCTCTCTTCAACATTAGAACTATTTAATATGAAAATGGGCAAGGAAAATAACGGGGAAGAAATAAGGGTTTATTTACCTTCCCTCCCGCCCAAGAACAAAAGGAATAAAGCACGAGAAAGAATAGGCAAGGAAGGAGCTGAAGAACCAAAGAATGGAGGAACGCTGCAGTAGGCCTACTGGCCTATGCTAGGCAATGCCTCCTCACACCTACCCACCCTTATTTTAAAGTTGTCGGAGATTGTCGCTTCGATGACTCTACTTGGTAGTTTATTCCACATATCTGCAGTTACGTCGTTAAACTAGTACTTTCCTCTATCACTTCTAAATCTAAATTTCTCTATCTTGAAACCATTGCTGCAAGTTCTTCCTTGACCGGACATTTTCAGCACATTATTTACATCCTCTGTATTCCAGTTGTTTTCCATTTGTATACTTCCGTCAAATCCCCCTTAATTTTCTGTCTTCCTAAAGCGTGGAAATTCAGCCTATCCTCGTAAGACAGATTTCTAATACAGGAATCAACTTCACCATCCTGTATGTTTTCCATCACATTTACAATGTATATTCTGCAATACTGGGACCAGAACTAAGCAGCATTATCTAGATGAGGCCTTACCAGTGACTCAAAGTTCAAGTATATTTGAGGACTTCTATTTTCTATGCTTCTTTATATGATGCCAGGAATTCTACAGGATTCATTGCGTTAACTTAAGCACTGTTGTTTTAACTTTAAATTACCACTAACCAGAATTCCTAAAAAAAATTTCGCATTCAGTTATTCTGAGATTTACTTTGTCTAGTTTATAAATATACATAGTTATTTTCTTTTCCTAGGTAAAGGTAACCTTGAATTTGTCTACATTAAACTGCCTTTGTCCTCTGACCACAGTCTTTCTGTGGCTCTCTTATACCCTTGTCAGAATTTAGTGCCATCGGAAAACTTACTTGTTTTCATCACTATTTATTCCCTCATCTACATCGTTTATATATTTTAGGAATAATGACGAGGCTAATAATGAGCCCTGTGGAACACCGCTTGCAACTGGTCCTCATTATTATTTCTCATCATTTAGGGAAACTCTGTTGCCTATAGATCAATCCTGGCTCGATCCACGAGATAGTTTACCCCACTATTCCGTGTGGACGGAAAGAACAGGCAGGAAATAAGGACTTGAAAGAATAGGTAAGGAAGGAAGGAGCACATGAAAGAATAGGCAAGGAATGAGCATTTGAAAGAATTAGCAAGAAAGGAGCATGGAAAAGAATAGGCAAGGAAGGAGCACCGGAAAAAGTAGGTAAGAAAGAACACTTGAAAGAATAGGCAAGAGAGGATCGCTGGAAAGAAAGTCAAGGTTTATTAGCGCCATTTTGGGCCATCTTGAAAGCACAGGAAGAGGATCGGCTGTCACACAAAGGCTTTTATGTGCCTCCATCACCATTTCCACTCCCTCCCCTCTCCCTCACACCGTCTCCCTCACCCCATCTCCCTCATTTCTCCCTCTTTTTGTAACAATCTCATCACCAACACCTTACCCCCAACCTCAATCCCTCTGCCTCACCCACTTTCAGGACGCCCTCATCATCACCAACACTAACTCAACTACCTCACCCTCTCCTTCTCCCTCCCTATCTCTCCCTCTCGCTCAGCCTCACTATTTCCTCCTCCTCTCTCCCTCTCTCCCTCTCTCCCTCCCTCGCCCTCACTCCCTCCTCCTCACTCTTCATAACGACCTCATCATCACCACATCTTCCTCATTTCTACACAGAGAACCAAGATTGGCTGAGCCTACAGAGGGAACGAGACGTGCCAACCTTACCAGTGAAGGGTACCAACAGTGGGAGTGAAGGGTACCAACAGTGGGAGTGAGGGGTACCAACAATGTGAGTGAGGGGTACAAACAGTGGGAGTGAGGGGTACCAACAGTGGGAGTGAAGGGTACCAACAGTGGGAGTGAAGGGTACCAACAGTGGGAGTGAGGAGTACCAACAGTGGGAGTGAGGGGTACCAACAATGTGAGTGAGGTGTACTAACAGTGGGAGTGAGGGGTACCAACATTGGGAGTGAGGGGCACCAACAGAGTGGATCATGGGTGCAAGCACTGGGAGTGAGGTGTGCCAATATAAAAGTCTGAGGTGGCAACAGAGAAAGTCATGGGTGCAACAGAGAGGTCGGGGTTGCCAACAGGAGTCATGAGTGCAACAAAGAGGTCAGGGTTACCAACAGAGAGAGTCATGAGTGCAACAGAGAGGTCAGGAGTGCCAACAGGATGTGATAGTCTTCCTGTTTTCATTGAAGTTTGATTTTGAGGGTAGTGGATGTTTGTGAGGGTCGTGATGTTTGTGAGTGTCGTGATGTTTGTGAGTGTCGTGATGTTTGTGAGTGTCGTGATGTTTGTGAGTGTCGTGATGTTTGTGAGTGTCATGATGATTGTCAGGGTCGTGATGTTTGTGAGTGTCGTGATGTTTGTGAGTGTCATAATGATTGTCAGGGTCGTGATGTTTGTAAGGGTCGTGATGTTTGTGAGTGTCGTGATGTCTGTGAGGGTCATGATGATTGTCAGGGTCGTGATGTTTGTGAGTGTCGTGATGTTTGTGAGGGTCGTGATGTTTGTGAGTGTCGTGATGTTTGTGAGTGTCGGGATGTTTTTGAGTGTCGTGATGTCTGTGAGGGTCATGATGTTTGTCAGGGTCGTGATGTTTGTGAGTGTCGTGATGTTTATGAGTGTCGTGATGTTTTTGAGTGTCGTGATGTCTGTGAGGGTCATAATGATTGTCAGGGTCGTGATGTTTGTGAGTGTCGTGATGTTTATTGAGTGTCGTGATGTTTTTGAGTGTCGTGATGTTTGTGAGTGTCATAATGATTGTCAGGGTCGTGATTTTTGTGAGTGTCGTGATGTTTGTGAGTATCGTGAATTTTGTGAGTGTCGTGATGTTTGTGAGTGTCGTGATGTTTGTGAGGGTCGTGATGTTTGTGAGTGTCGTGATGTTTGTGAGTGTCGTGATGTTTGTGAGTGTCGTGATGTCTGTGAGGGTCGTGATGCTTGTGAGTTTCGTGATGTTTGTGAGTTTCGTGATGTCTGTGAGGGTCGTGATGCTTGTGAGGGTCATGATTGTCAGGGTCGTGATGTTTGTGAGGGCCATGATGTTTGTGAGGGTCATGATGTTTGTGATGGTCGTGATTGTCAGGGTCGTGATGTTTGTGAGTGTCGTGATGTTTGTGAGTGTCGTGATGTTTGTGAGGGTCGTGATGTTTGTGAGTGTCCTGATGTTTAGGGTCGTGATGCTTGTGAGGGTCGTGATGTTTGTGAGGGTCCTGATGATTGTCAGGGTAGTGATGTTTGTGAGGGTCGTGATGTCTGTGAGGGTCGTGATGTCTGTGAGGGTCGTAATGTTTATGAAGGTCGTGATGTTTGTGAGGGTCGTGATGTTTGTGAGTGGTCGTGATGTTTGTGAGTCGTGATGTTTGAGAGGGTCGTATGTTTGTGAGGGTCGTATGTTTGTGAGGGTCCGTGATTGTCTAGGGTGTGATGTTTGTGAGGGGTCGTGATGTTTGTAAGGGTCGTGATGTCTGTGAGGGTCGTATGTTTTAGTGTGAATGCTTGTTAGGTGTATATTTGAGGGGTCGTGATGTTTGTGAGAGGTCGTGAATGTTTGTGAGAGCTCGTGATGTTTAGGTCGATGTTTTGGAGTCGTCGTAGTTTGTGAGTCGTATGTTTGAAGGTCGTGATGTTTGTGAGGGTCGTGATGTTTGTGAGTGTCGTGAAGTTTGTGAGTCGTGATGTTTGTGAGGGTCGTGATGTTTGTGAGGGGTCATGATGTTTGTGAGAGCCGTGATGTTTGTAAAGGTCGTGATGTTTGTGAAGTCGGAGTTGTGTGTGTCATAGATGTTTGTGAGGGTGTAAGTTTGTGAGTCGTGATGTTGTTAGGGTCGTGATGTTTGTGAGGGTCGTGATGTTTGTGAGTGTTGTGAAGTTTGTGAGTCGTGATGTTTGTGAGGTGTGATGTTTGTGAGTCTGATGTTTGGAGGGCTTGTATTTTATAAGGGTCGTGATGTTGTGAATGATGGTTTGTGAGTCGTAATATCTGTTAGAAGTAGCTGTTTGTGAGGGGGTTTTGATGTTTGTGAGGGTCGTGATGTTTGTGAGGGTCGTGATGTTTGTGAGGGTCGTGATGTTTGTAACGGTAAGGATGTTTTTGAGTAGTGCTGTTTGTAAGGGGTCATGAGGGGTCGCAGATACTGGGAACAAAGTCGCAGATACTGGGAACAAAGTCGCAGATACTGGGAACAAAGTCGGAGATACTGGGAACAAAGTCGCAGATACTGGGAACAAAGTCGTAGATTTTAACAACAAAGTTGCAGATACTGGGAACAAAGTCGTAGATTTTAACAACAAAGTTGCAGATACTGGGAACAAAGTCGTAGATACTGGGATCAAAATTTCAGGAACTGGAAGCATAGTCGCAGATATTGGGAACAAATAATGTGCAAACAAAAAAAATACAAGAATTCACGTTCACACACACACCAGCTCAGATAACTCTGCTTTAGCTAATTAATTACACACACTTGCAGAAACACACACACTTCCCTTTTACCTCTCATATGCTGTAAGTTGCCCTTCCCTGGCTACGGCATTATTCCTGACCTCCCTCCCTCCCTCCCTCTCTCTCTCTCTCTCTCTCTCTCTCTCTCTCTCTCTCTCTGCCCATTTATTAGTGCCAAAATGCAGTAGCAGGTTGTGAGGCAGGTAACACCTCATATGTCGCACCGAAACCCTCAAATTGAACTCTAATGTTCAAACTTTTCTGATACTTTTTTAGAATAAACTGTAAACCATTTTTTCGTCAATATACTTTGTTCTAATACAGAAAGTCAAGAGCAGAAGTCTGGATCTAAGGGATGACACTAAAATGCATTTAAAATATGTATTAATTAGTGAATAAGTAGAGGTAACAACAGTAATACAAGATAATAATAATTCCCAGTGAATGTGCTCCCATATTTTTTATTACTATACAATAGTCGACTCTTTTTACCTTGACATAAATAAGGTGTCCCAACCTTCAATAATTTACAGTGACCACTCATGCCCTACAGTAGTATTTTAATTAATTGATCATTACTCACTGGTAATTAGTTACTGAACTCTGCTGAATACAGGTCATTAATTTATTCTGACATATTGCTTATGTATTGAGCATAATTTTATGGGGCGAAGCATTTAACATAACTTATTGCATAACAACATAATTCCTGTGCAAGATTCTGCAATGTACCGCGGTACAAACACTGCCTAACAGGCAAGACAATATCAATGTTGAGTGAAAGGATAAATGTGCAAGTAATGTGACATTTTCTTCTGGCAACGTTTCACTCTCCAGGTGCTTTCTCCAGCCATTACACACAAGGACAGAGAGAGTATATATAGGTAATAACGAGAGGTGAAATAGCATAAGCACTGCAGTAGGCCTACTGGCCCATGCTGTAGGTAGTAGTAAAGTTAGAAGTAACTGTTGGTTACTGTGTGTTGACGAGGTTTATTGTTGTGAGAACTCTTGCATCTTGGTCAGAGATAACGAGGATGCCTTTATTCTGCTTAATAGAGTTAAGTCTGTGGAAACTTGGTTCTTTAATCACTATGCGGGCGTAGTTGAATCTCATCATATGGTTGTTTAAGTTACTGAGTTGTACACATGCCTTGTTCAAGTTAATGTATTCACTAAGAAGTGCTTCTGTACTTCGTGTTGACTGCTTCAAAGTTCTTAACTTTGGTCCTGATCAGGTCATTGATGGACGTGCTAGTTGTGATGTATAAATGCATATTTCTCTTCAGTGATGATGCCTCGCGTGGTCTTAGTCTCTAGATTGAAATAGAAGTGTGAGAGATCGTTTTTGTTTGTAATCTTTTCTTGATGTGTGAATATGCCCGATTCAACTGCATTGAGCTGTCTCTGTTGATTCTGCAAGTCAAAACGTTTGGGAGTTATTATGAGTACGTCTTCCACATAACTTAACCATGTGACGTTGGTGGGGATGATGTTGGCGAAGTGTTCAGCCTCTAGGTGGTCCAAGTACAAGCTTGCTAAGACAGCACTGATGGTAGACCCAATCTATGTCATATGTTTGTTTGTAGATCATGTTGTTGAATGTGAAACAGTTGAAGTTGATGCAGAGATCAATCAGGTCAATAAAACCTATGGGAAGTAGTGGAATATTAAGGTCCTGATTGACTTTACGTCAGAGGTCAATGGCTTGTGTAGTGGGTACCTTAGTGAAGAAGGAAGTGACATCCAAATTACTTAATTTCTTGTGTCGGACAGGAAGGTCTCTGTGATTTACTATGACTGTCCCAAGGAGACGAGTCGTAAATCCTTGATTAACTTCCTTTCGTAAAGCATTTTAACGAACTATGGGTAACAAGAATTGAGTCTAGAACTCAGATTTATCACAAACCTAACCACCAATTGGACTTAATAATCAGAAACCACAGAGACAGTGATAGTAACTTCCCAGTGTGAGCCTTCGTAGGACCTCACCAATGACTCCAGTATTTTCGTATTTTCGTCACCACTGCCCTCATTGGATTCGGAGTTGTCACAATCAATACCAACGACTACAATAATGAGGGACACTCACCAAAGACTTCTGATTCAATTACAGACAGATATTCAAGGGAAAACCTCCAGTTGATACCTAGAAGTGTTGTTATTGATCAATACCACTCTTTCGTGGTTACAATAATACACACACACACACACACACACACACACACAGTCACAGAGTGGTCGGGAAGTGGAATAGCTTGGGAAGAGATGTAGTGGAGGCAGGTTCCATACATAGCTTTAAGAAGAGGTATGATAAAGCTCATGGAGCAGGAAGAGAAGGGACCCAGTAGCGGTCAGTGAAGAGGCGGGGCCAGGAGCTATGTCTCGACCCCTGCAACCACAACTAGGTGAGTACAACTAGGTGAGTACACACACACACACACACACACACACATATATATATATATGTCGTGCCGATTAGGTAAAACTTGCGATTTTGGCTTAAATAGCAACGCTCTTCTTGCCATATAAGACAAGCGAAAATTTGTGTATGCAATAATTTCGCAAAAATCATTCTGAACCTAACGAAAAAAATATATTTCATTGTGTTTGTTTATTATTAAATTATTGTAAACGTATCTAAAATATATTTAGTTGGGTTAGGCTAAATTAAATTGCGCTTGTTATAATAAGGTTAGGTAAGTTTTCTAAGTTTCTTTTGGTACAAAATTATAAATTTTTACATTAACATAAATGAAAAAATATATCTTTAAACGTATAAGAGAAAATTTTAGAAAGGACTTAATTTTAGATGAGTTCTTGCTAATTGACCAGTTTTACCTAATCGGCACGACATATATATATATATATATATATTTTTTTTTTTTTTTTTTATTAACACATCGGCCGATTCCCACCAAGGCAGGGTGGCCCGAAAAAGAAAAACTTTCATCATCATTCACTCTATCACTGTCTTGCCAGAAGGGTGCTTTACACTACAGTTATAAAACTGCAACATTTACACCCCTCCTTCAGAGTGCCGGCACTGTACTTCCCATCTCCAGAACTCAAGTCCGGCCTGCCGGTTTCCCTGAATCCCTTCATAAATGTTACTTTGCTCACACTCCAACAGCACGTCAAGTATTAAAAACCATATGCCTCCATTCACTCCTATCAAATACGCTCACACATGCTTGCTGGAAATCCAAGCCCTCGCACACAAAACTTCCTTTACCCCTCCCTCCAACCTTTCCTAGGCCGACCCCTACCCCGCCTTCCCTCCACTACAGATCCATACACTCTCGAAGTCACTCTGTCTCGTTCCATTCTCTCTACATGTCCAAACCACCTCAACAACCCCTCCTCAGCTCTCTGGACAATCGTTTTGGTAATCCGCACCTCCTCCTAATTTCCAAACTCCGAATTCTCTGCATTATATTCACACCACACATTGACCTCAGACATGACATCTCCACTGCCTCCAGCCTTCTCCTCGTTGCAACATTCATCACCCATGCTTCACACCCATATAAGAGCGTTGGTATAACTATACTCTCATACATTCCCCTCTTTACTTCCATGGACAAGGTTCTTTGTCTCCACAGACTCCGAAGTGCTCCACTCACCCTTTTCCCTCATCAATTCTATGATTCACCTCATCCTTCATAGACCCATCCGCCGACATGTCCACTCCCAAATATCTGAATACATTCACCTCCTCCATACTCTCTCCCTCCAATCTGATATCCAATCTTTCGTCACCTATTCTTTTGTTATCCTCATCACCTTACTCTTTCCTATATTCACTTTCAATTTTCTTCTTTTACACACCCTACCAAATTCATCCACCAACCTCTGCAGCTTCTCTTCAGAATCTCCCAAAGCACAGTGTCATCAGCAAAAAGCAACTGTGACAACTCCCACTTTGTATTTGCTTCTTTATCTTTTAGCCCAACACCTCTTGCCAAGACCCTCGCATTCACTTCTCTTACAACCCCATCTATAAATATATTGAACAACCACGGTGACATCACACATCCTTGTCTAAGGCCCACTTTTACTGGGAAATAGTCCCTTCCCTCCTACACACTCTAACCTGAGCCTCACTATCCTCATAAAAACTCTTCACTGCCTTCAGTAACCTTCCTCCTATTCCATACACCTGCAACATCTGCCACATTGCCCCCCTATCCACCCTATCATACGCCTTTTCCAAATCCATAAATGCCACAAAAACATCTTTACCCTTATCCAAATACTGTTCACCTATATGTTTCACTGTAAACACTTGGTCTACACACCCCTACCTTTCCTAAAGCCCCCTTGTTCATCTGCTATCCTGCTTTCTGTTTTACTCTTAATTCTTTCAATAATAACTCTACCATACACTTTACCAGGTACACTCAACAGACTTATTCCCCTATAATTTTTGCACTCTCTTTTGTCCCCTTTGCCTTTATACAAAGGAACAATACACGCTCTCTGCCAATCCCTAGGTACCTTACCCTCTTCCATACATTTATTAAATAATAGCACCAACCACTCCAAAATTATATCCCCACCTGCTTTTAACATTTCTATCTTTATCCCATCAATCCCAGCTGCCTTACCCCTTTCATTCTACCCACTGCCTCACGAACTTCCCTACACCCACAACTGGCTCTTCCACACTCCTACAAGATGTTATTCCTCCTTGCCCTACACACGAAATCACAGCTTCCTGTCTTCATCAACATTTAACAAATCCTCAAAATATTCTCTCCATCTTCCCGATACCTCTAACTCTCCATTTAATAACTCTCCTCTCCTATTTTTAACTGTCAAATCCATTTGTTCTCTAGGCTTCCTCAACTTATTAATCTCATTCCAAAACTTTTCTTATTTTCAACAAAATTTGCTGATAACATCTCACCCATCTCTCATCTGCTCTCTTTTACATTGCTTCACCACTCTTTTAACCTCTCTTTTCTCTCCATATACTCTTCCCTCCTTGCATCACTTCTACTTTGTAAAAACCTCTCATATGCTAACTTTTTCTCCTTACTACTCTCTTTACATCATCATTCCACCAATCGCTCCTCTTCCTCCCGCACCCACTCGCCTGTAACCACAAACTTCTGCTGAACACTCTAACACTACATTTTTAAATCTACCCCATACATTTTCGACCCCATTGCCTACACTCTCACTAGCCCATCTATCCTCCAATAGTTGTTTATATCTTACCTAACTGCCTCCTCTTTTAGTTTATAAACCTTCACCTCTCTTTTACTTACTGATTCTATTTTCCTTGTATCCCATCTACCTTTTACTCCCACTGTAGCTATAACTAAAAGTGATCTGATATATCTGTAGCCCCTCTATAAACATGTACATCCTGAAGTCTACTCAACAGTCTTTTATCTATCAATACATAGTCCAACAAACTACTGTCATTACGCCCTACATCATATCTTGTATACTTATTTATCCTCTTTTTCTTAAAATATGTATTACCTATAACTAAACCCCTTTCTATACAAAGTTCAATCAAGGGCTCCCATTATCATTTACACCTGGCACCCCAAACTTACCTACTACACCCTCTCTGCATGTTTCTCCACTTTAGCATTTAGGTCCCTACCACAATTACTCTCTCATTTGGTTCAAAAGTTCCTATACATTCGCTTAACATCTCCCAAAATCTCTCTCTCCTCTACACTCCTCTCTTCTCCAGGTGCATACACGCTTATTATGACCCACTTTTCGCATCCGACCCTTATTTTAATCCACATAATCCTTGAATTTACACATTTATATTCCCTCTTTCCTTCCATAACTGATCCTTCAACATTATTGCTACCCCTTCCTTAGCTCTAACTCTCTCAGATACTCCTGACTTAATCCCATTTATTTCTCCCCACTGAAACTCGCCTACCCCTTCAGCTTTGTTTCGCTTAGGGCCAGGACATCCAACTTCTTTTCATTCATAACATCGGCAATCATCTCTTTCTTATCATCCGCACTACATCCACGCACATTCAGACAACCCAATTTTATAAAGTTTTTCTTCTTCTCGTTTTTAGTAGATTTGTACAGGAGAAGGGGTTACTAGCCCATTGCTCCCGGCATCTTAGTCGCCTCATACGACACGCATGGCTTACGGAGGAAAGATTCTTTTCCACTTCCCCATGGACAATAGAGAAAATAAAAGGAACAAGAGCTATTAAGAAAAAGAAGAAAAACCTAGATGTGTGTATGTATATATATGCATGTGTATGCCAGTGTAGTGTGACCTAAAGTGTAAGTAGAAGTAGCTAGATATACCTGTTATCCAGCGTGTTTATGAGACAGAAAAAAGACACCAGCAATCCTACCATCATGTAAAACAGTTTCAGGTTTCTGTTTCACAGTCACCTGGCAGGACGGTAGTACCTCCCTGGGTGGTTGCTGTCTACCAACCTACTACCTATATATGTATATATATATATATATATATATATATATACATATACATACACTTAGGTCACACTACATATGTATGTACAAGCATATCTATACTAACCCCTCTATGTTTTCTTCTATTTTCTTCCTAGTTCTTGTTCTTGTTTATTTCTTCGTATCTCCATGGGAGAGTGGAACAGAATTCTTCCTCCGAAAGCTATGCGTGTCGGAGGACGCGACTAAATGCCGGGAGCAATAGGCTAGTAACTCCTTCTCCTGTAAAAACTACTAAAAACAAGGAAAAGAAAAACTTTATAAAATTGGGATGTTTGAATATGCTTGGATGTAGTGCGGATGATAAAAAAGAAATGATTGCTAATGTTATGAATGAAAAGAAGTTGGATGTTCTGGCCCTAAGCGACACAAAGCAGAAGGGGGTAGGCGAGTTTCAGTGAGGAGAAATAAATGGGATTAAGTCAGGAGTATCTGAGAGAGTTAGAGCTAAGGAAGGGGTAGCAATAATGTTGAAGGATCAGTTATGGAGAGAGAAGAAGGAATATAAATGTATAAATTCAAGGATTATTTGGATTAAAATAAGGGTTAGATGTGAAAAGTGGGTCATAATATGTTTGTATGCACCTGGTGTAGAGGAGAGAGAGAGATTTTGGGACATGTTAAGCGAGTGTGTAGGAACTTTTGAGCCAAGTGAAAGAGTAATTGTGGGAGGGGACCTAAATGCTAAAGAAGGAGAAACGTTTAGGGAGGGTGTGGTAGGTAAGTTTGGGGTGCCAGGTGTAAATGATAATGGGGAGCAATTGATTGATTTTTTTTTTTTTTTTTAATTTTGTTTAGAAAGGGGTTTAGTTATAGGTAACACATATTTTAAGAAAAATAGGATAAATAAGTATACAAGATATGATGTAGGGCGTAATGACAGTAGTTTGTTGGACTATGTATTGGTAGATAAAAGACTGTTGAGTAGACTTCAGGATGTACATGTTTATAGAGGGGCCACAGATATATCAGATCATTTTTTAGTTGTATCTACAGTGATAGTAAAAGGCAAATGGGATACAAAGAAAATGGAAGCAGAAAGTATGAGAGAAGTGAAGGTTTATAAACTAAAGGAGGTGGCAGTTAGGGTAAGATATAAACAACTGTTAGAGGACAGATGGCAAGTGTGAGTATAGGCAATGGGTTAGAAGATGTATGGGGAAAGTTTAAGAATATAGTGTTAGAGTGTTCAGCAGAAGTTTGTGGTTATAGGAAAGTGGGTGCAGGAGGGAAGAAGAGTGATTGGTGGAATGATGTAAAGAGAGTAGTAAGAGAAAAAGTTATATGAGAGGTTTTTACAAAGTAGAAGTGATGCAAGGAGGGAGGGGTATATGGAGAGAAAAAGAGAGGTTGGGAGAGTGGTGAAGCAATGTAAAAAGAGAGCAAATGAGAGAGTGGGTGAGACGTTATCAACAAATTTTGTTGAAAATAAGAAAAGGTTTTGGAGTGAGATTAATAAGTTTAGAAAGCCTAGGGAAAGAATGGATTTGTTAGTTAAAAATAGGAGAGGAGAGTTGTTAAATGGAGAGTTAGTTGTATTGGGAAGATGGAGGGAATATTTTGAGGAATTGTTAAATGTTGATGAAAATAGGGAAGCTGTGATTTCGTGTATAGGGCAAGAAGTATTAACATCTTATAGGAGTGAAGAAGAACCAGTTGTGAGTGTGGGGGAAGTGCGTGGGGCAGTGGGTAGAATGAAAGGGGGTAAAGCAGCTGGGATTGATGGGATAAATATATAAATGTTAAAAGCAGGTGGGGATATAGTTTTGGAGTTATTAGTGTTTTTATTTAATAAATGTATGGAAGAGGGTAAGGTACCTAGGGACTGGCAGAGAGCATGCATAGTTCCTTTGTATAAAGGCAAAGGGGACAAAAGAGAGTATAAACATTATAGGGGAATAAGTCTGTTGAGTATACCTTGTAAAGTGTATCGAAGAATTAATTTTGAACGAATTAAGAGTAAGATGGAGAACAGGATAGCAGATGAACAAGGAGGATTTTGGATGGGTAGGGGGTGTGTAGACCAAGTGTTTGCAGTGAAACATATAGGTGAACAATATTTAGATAAGGGTAAAGAGGTTTTTGTGACCTTTATGGATTTTGAAAATTCGTATGATAGAGTGGATAGGGAGGCAATGTGACAGATGTTGCAAATGTATGGTCTAGGAGGTAGGTTTTTGAAAGCAGAGAGGAATCTTTACAACGATAGTGAGGCTCAGGTTAGAGTATGTAGGTGAGAGGGAGATTATTTCCCAGTAATAGTAGACCTTAGACAAGGATGTGTGATGTCACCATGGATGTTCAATATATTTATAGATGGAGTTGTAAGAAAAGTGAATGCTCGGGTGTTGGCAAGAGGTGTGGGGTTAAAAGATAAAGAATCTAACACAAAGTGGGAGTTGTCACAGTTGCTCTTTGCTGATGACACTGTACTTTTGGGAGATTCTGAAGAGAAGTTGCAGAGGTTGGTGGATGAGTTTGGTAGGGTATGTAAAAGAAGGAAATTAAAAGTGAATATAGGAAAGAGTAAGGTGATGAGGATAACAAAAAATTAGGTAACGGAAGATTGGATATCAGATTGGAGGGAGAGAGTATGGAGGAGGTCAATGTATTCAGATATTTGGAGTGGACGTGTCAGCAGATGTGTCAATGAAAGACGAGGTGAATCATAGAATTGGCGAGGGGAAAAAGGTGAGGGGAATGTATGAGAGTATAGTTACACCAACGCTCTTGTATGGGTGTGAGGCATGGGTGGTGAATGTTGCAACAAGGAGAAGACCTTACTAGCCTCCACAGTGCCATCCCCGCCTGCTGACAAAGACCTTACTAGCCTCCACACTGCCATCCCCGCCTGCTGACAAAGACCTTACTAGCCTTCACACTGCCATCCCCGCCTGCTGATAGAGACCTTACTAGCCTTCACAGTGCCATCCCTGCCTACTGACAGAGACCATACTAGCCTTCACAGTGCCATCCCCGCCTGCTGACAGAAACCTTACTAGACTTCACAGTGCCATCCCTGCCTGCTGACAGAGACCTTACTAGACTTCACAGTGCCATCCCTGCCTGCTGACAGAGACCTTACTAGACTTCACAGTGCCATCCCTGCCTGCTGACAGAGACCATACTAGCCTTCACACTGCCATCCCTGCCTGCTGACAGAAACCTTACTAGGCCTCCCCGAACAGATATTAATCTGTTGTGCTTTGGTTAATTAACGAAAATGACTACTACTGAGAATGAGGCGAATACACAATGTCAACAAAGCCATCGCACTGCCGCAGAACCATTAACATACTACCAGGTGAAGCTCCCATTCAGAAGTCAAGGTTACTCTTACCGCAATTACTCGAGGAACCAGCCATACACTTCCACCTCTTGTATTCCTTGAGGTAGATTACCTATGGATACGATGATCAATCATAATGGCATGTCTACCCCTACGAGAACCTTCTCTCAAAAAAATATTAAAATAAATATATGTATTAATTGAGTAAATGTATCTATACTGAGGAAAGATACCCATCCAGTAGAGATAACTGGTATATAATACCGACAGTACGGGAAGTTAGACACAAATGCGGTATATTGCGATTCTTTACTGACTACGTTTCGCCCACACAGTGGGCTTTATCAAGCCACGCCCACTGTGTGGGCGAAAATTAATCAGTAAAGGATCCCATTATACTGCGTCTGTGTCTCTTTTTCCATACCCACCCAGTGTCGGCAGTCAGACTGCAGCGGTGAGCAGAGACAAGCACTCTACTACGACACTAAACCTGCCACTCTGAGCAAATATTTAAGCATTGACACAATTTTTAAGAGGCTGACAATGAGCCATCCAGCTGGTTATCACATTATTAAAACCTGTCTCAGGTTATTTTCCCATATGAAATAAAATAATATCAACTCACTGGTGACACTGATGTGGTAACACCGGTGTGGTAACACTGCTGTGGTAAAACCAGTGTAGAGGCACTGGTAATATTTGTATGATAAACAGCATTGTAATAACACAGGTGTGGCAATTCTGGCATGACCTGGGAATATATATAACTCTTATTCTATATGCCAGAGAGTGTTGCAATGAAATGCAAAGAAAATAATCACAACAAGAAGAATTTGCTTAGAACGAATTACTAAGACAAAGGTGTCGACCTCTTGGTATGAACGATATATGCAACAAGCGTGGTGATGTTAATGAATTCTTCTAAAAGGGTCCAGTTTAAGAATTTGACTCGACATTCTCTCGCTTTGAAAGGTTTGATATTGGTGGCATCGGTGGTTTAGCTAATTGGTGGCAGCGGTGGTTTAGCTAAATTGGTGGAACAGGAACCGGCAAAGTTTTTAACAATACCTACAATGTTTTCCCAACTAAACACCGGGAAAACAGGAAGGAGACCCAGGCAACAAATGGAGTGAAAAGGAGCTCCAGGAACAAAGAAAGGGAGGGAAAAGGAAAAAAACAAACTCAGAGAAAGAGAGGGGAGTTTCTTGATCAAACAAAGTGACGGAAAAGAGTTAGTTCCAGTGTCATCATACAGTGTAAGGGAGGAACTGGAGGTTCATAAACAGGGTTACGTTCCCTAGCTGAGCTCCTTGGTGTATTAACACTGGGGTTTATGTGTCGGGAACGTATGTGTGCCCAGCACGGCAGTCACCCAAGCGCTAACGATGGAATCCCGTCCATCACGTAAATATAACTATTTTTTGAGGGTTATATTACTGTAAAATTTTACATTTTTATTAGGGACAGTCGACAGAGGCGGGTCTCGTTTATACGATGATTCGTTCATCACCTTATCAGAAGTTCGTATAAAATAATAAATAAAGCATAAATTGTTTGTGTCCATGATAAGACACTTTAGATAATTTGAGATAATTTGTTAGTGAGACGGGATGTGCCTCCCGTCTCAATTAGGTCAACGAGGAGAGAAAGTGAAGACACAGGTTAACGAAAGTGTCAAGCCTCCAACTCTATAACAACTCTTATAATATAAATGGTAATATATTTTTTGGATCACACTTGGTAACATTCTCTGTTACACATGGTTAAATGTTTTGGTCAAACTTAAGGTAAAAAAAAATTGGTAATTTAGTAAAAAATAAAAAAAAAACATTGTAATATTTCATTGCAATACTTGATTGTAACAATTCACTGTTATATTTCACTGTAATACTTTACTGCAACGCCACACTGTAACATTTCACTGAAGTACTTCACTGTAACACTTATGTAACACTTCACTGTAACACTTCACTGCAATGTTTTGTTCAGTGTAACTTTTCACTGTAACATCTCTCGGTAACACGTGTTATAATTCACTAAAATTCTTCAATGTAACATTTCACTGTAACTATGCATTGTAACATTTCACTGAAACTCTTCACTACAAAATTTCACTAACACTTCACTGTACTATCGCACTAACACTTCACTGTACAATATCACTGTAACACTTCACTATACTTAGTGTACTTATTTCACTGTAACACTTCACTACAATGAGTCATAATAACTTTTTAGTGTAATGCTTCACTGTAACTGTTCACTGTAACATTCCCTGCAACATTTTACCGTTACACAATCACTGTAGCACTTCGCTAAAATACGGATACTACACTGAAAATTTTCACTGTAAAACTTTGCTGTAACACGAACATTTCACTGTAACACTTTGCTGAAAAACTTAAATACTTCACTGTAGCTCTGAAGTGTAATACATACCTCCCTATAACATTTGGACATTTCACTGTAATGTCTAACACATCACTGTAATCCTTGAACATTTCACTGTAACACAGAACTAACATTTCGCTACAACACTTGAACACTTCCCCGTAACACTTTACTGTGTGCTTAGTCTTGTTTGCTTGTCTGATCCTCTCGCCAGTCATTTCCTTGTTTTTAATAAACAAAGGACAGTTGACATATCAGCCTGTCAATTGCTCTAGGGAAGAGACAGGTACCTGTCGCACTCTCCCAGAGAATGTTTAATAGTGCCCCCCTCTCTCTCTCTCACTGTACCATTCTTGCCTGGGCATGGTACAGTGGACAGTATTAGGATTCGAACCCTCCGTTGGGTGAATTATTGCTCGTGTCTCAGTGTGTAGAGCGTTCGGCTTACAACCGATAAAACAATTATTTGAGTCCTAGGCGAGGTGCGACGTGTGGCCAAGTCTCTTTACAACTGTTGTCTTTGTTTATCTCCAATTAAAGAGGTGCCTGGGTGTCCAGGGGTGAGGAAAACTCGTAGAATGATTTAGCCAAATTTCCTCTTTCCAACGAGTTATTCACCAGTGGACACTGTTATGAAATTTACTTTTTTGTTTTAGGTTTCTATCGTTAAGTTTTTCTTTTAATGTTCAGTTTTGGAGGGTTTTTTCCCACTGATATTACCATTCCACTTCTACTTTTTCTTATTTGAGTCCATATCCACAACGAGTAGTTTCTATTGAACTCTTCCTCTTTATATATATTGTCTGTGTATTTGTTCTCAATGATCTTTGGTTGCTGGTTTTAGCTCCTGATTCAGCGTCTATGTTGCTCTGAGCGACTTGTAGTATCTCCCTCCATGAGCATGACACTCATATTTTACTATATGGTCTCCTCATTCAACTCAATTCACTTTTCTACCACCCTGGAACTAAAGTAGTAATTTTTAACATTCCTATTACTCTATTTGTCTTCAGCTTCCACCTGCGCGTCTTGGAACCTGGAAGTCTGAATTCAAACAGTATTCACATTGCCCTATTAGTTCCTCTCAGAAAATTCTCCGCTATAATCGTGTTCTCATTTATTTTTTCTCTCTGCCCAAGAAGTCAGGTTCCTGTCCCATATACTCTCCGCATTATGCATTCCTCTTAGTTTTGGAACTAGTCTTATTGTAAAGCCTTTAAACTTTTTGGAGGTTATAGGAACGCTTGTCCACGTGGATGATTTACAGTAGAGGCATCTATTTAAAGATGGACATAAGTTATGTATAAAATTCAATTCTGAATAATACTTTATTTAAATTCTTGACTACTCATCTGAGGCTTGCTGGTCTTCTTTACGTCGTTGAAGTTATATAATATGTGTATCTCTCTGGTGATATGTTTGGTATGATGTTAACTCAGAGCCATTTTATTTACTGCTATTTTCAGCGTTTTCCCCTAAGCGGTGCTTTATTTCCTCCACCCACCTGCATCACCTTGCAATTGATTAGTTTTTAACTCCATCTCTATTACCTTTACTTATCTATCCCTCGCATCAATTAATATCACAAACTCTATAACTTGTGTGACTCCATTCGCTTATCTCTTCCCACCTGATGTCTTATTCACTATTCGTATTCTGCATTTAGTAATTCACTCACTCCCTGAGTGTAGGGTGCACCTTGTCTTTTATTTCTGCCTGTTCTTTTTGTTGCCTCAGTTATTTTGTTTCTCGCCATCCATGAAGATGCTGTTTATTCATATCTGTTTTTTCTTGCATTTTTCTCTGTGGTTCTGTCATAAAACACCAGAAAGTTCCTAAGGCAGGATTTCTTAAATTCAAGCAAATTTTCTACGAGAAATCTCCTTCCATATACTTCAACACTTGTGAAGGTTGTTGCCAATCTTCTCAGGAAAAGAATAATAGAAAAAGACTAATAACAAGAAAAATAAACACTATTTTAATAGAATGCAATTGAAATAAATCCGAAAATATGATTAGAATAAACCTATATTAAGAAAAATGAAAACAAAAAAATGTATATGATTCAAAGCTAAATATTTACAGCTGTGGACGTATCACTGAAGCAATGAATCTTAAGAGAGAACTCGTGGTGGTGGTGGTAGAAGTGGTGGTGTTGTTGTTGCCTCTAGTTTTACCACAAATCCAACAGTCTTCCAAAACTGTTACAATGTCACATATGATGTAAGGGACTCAGTTGAAAGTTGGCCCCTAGTAACGTCCAGTTGCCTGATGTTTCTATTGTCCTGGGTTACTACTGGTGGTAATGCAGAAATCGTGTTCGTTGCTCTGTTTCTCAATTGTTGAGTACGCCGGCCACCCACTCAGCCTTGAATCCGATGATCCGAGCGGACACAGAGGACTGTGAAGGAAACCACAATAATTACTCACCACTCTAGCATTAATTTACATAGTAGGCATAAGGCCTTTAAAAGAAATGGCGAACTGTAATAATTTACTCTACCAAACCAAGGCAGGACATAGCAGAAGTGAAAAGTTTTAAACATGAGTGAAGCTCCAAAAATAATTAGAGTGAAGCTCTTACACATATAATAATGAAGATACGAGAAGTACTTACAGTGGGATCGAGCGTGGCCAGTCAAGTGATCTCAACTGGCAGCCGAAGCCCAGCATTACACCTCTTACCGGGTGAAAAAGGGGGGGGGGTATAGCAGCAGCGAGACACTCACCCCACCTTAACCAGCAAACTACCACTCAACCATCACTCTACATACCTTCCCACTTTCATCACTCCTATCTATGGACTTTTCCCTCACAACACTCTTCTTACAAGCCTCAGTTTTGTTTAATAATGTATGTGACAGAGACACTGGCTTTTAGATCAATGTCTCCTGTCTTCTCCTTTTATTTAAGTTAATGGGACTACAGTGATCAATTTCCTGTTGTCTGGCAGATAACCAGAAGATTCTCTTTACAGTTACACAGTACTGTTCATTACAGTTACACAGTACTGTTCATTACAGTTACACAATACTGTTCATTTTTCAGTACACGTAGAGTTGTGTCATCCGGTCTCATTGCTTTGGTTATGTGAAGCTTCTTTAAAAGTTTCATAAATTTTCGTTTGTGTGTGTGTGAATGTTTTTTTTTTTTTTTTTTTTTTATATTTTATTAGAAACACATATATACATAACAATCCAATAAATGCCCAAAAATAATCAGGCTCATATAAACAAAAACAAGCAAACAGAACAGGAATAAACACATCAGTCTATATATCCTATAATAAGAAGCACATTCGTCGCTCAGCCTTGCTGGTGAGCGGACGTGTGCGGTCTTCCCTGGTGGCGTTTGGCAAAAGCTTGGATTTGCAAATGGCGCTGGGTGGTAGGAAGAGGGTCAACACGGTTTGTGTGGACTTGATCCATGGGGCAGTGACTGCAGAGAATATGGCCGTGCTTCTGCCTGACATATTAAGGAGAACTTATGGTATAGAGAACGACATGTTGTCTGGGGTGGCCATGAATGGAATTAAGAGAATTTTTGTGAAGTTTGGTGCTACCAGTGTTTACGAGACAATCGTGGAAAAGTACCAGGAACGCAGCATGTACATAAACCCAGGTGTTACTGTGCAACTTCGTGATGTCTCCAGAAGGTACACATGGATAAAGGTTCCAATGTGCCTTTTGAGGCAGATTCAATGGACATGACATCAGTGTTTGATAAATACGGGGCCATTCATGCGGCAACACAAGGACGTTGGGCGGGGCCCATATGAGGGCTGCCGGATGGGTCTTATGTTTTGAAGATGTCTCTTAAGTACCCCATCCCGTCTTATGTAATATTAGAGGAATTTCGCACGCAAGTTTTCGTGACATATGCGGGCCAACAACGGACGTGTCGCCTATGTGGGGGATATGGACACATGGCGGCCTTGTGTGACAGGAGGCAGGAGGCCAGAGGTGCTCCTTACCAGCATAGCAGGCAGCAGTGGACTACGCAACAGGATGACTGTAGTCCTGAGGAGGCGAATAGGAGCGCCGAGCGGGAGGGTGGGTGGGCAGGACGACTTGCAAGTGTCGGCCTGTGTCACCCTTCCTGACAATTCGCCTATGAGTGGGAGATCCGCTGTGGGCGGTGACGACGTCGCTGAGGGGGTGGAAGGTGATGGCAGGAATCCACACGATCCTTGGTGGAGGACATCATCAGTATGACGGAGGAGGGCGGGACAGGGCCTTGGGTCTGAGTCAAGAGACTGCAGCTGTGGAGTGCGTTCAGGCGAGTGGTGGGGCAATGGGCGGAGAGTTCATACAGACAGGAGTTGTGGAAGTGGATGTTCATGCGGAGGAGGGGCATGTGGCTGACATGCAGGTAGACCTAGGTCGAGGAAACGAGCAGCTGTAATGTCGGATCCAGAGGATGTGCTAACACCAGCGCAAAGGCCTGGCAAAAAGCTGTGGGCAGCTGTGGTACATGAGGTGGTGTGGGGCCTAAAGGACAAAGGCCTACGAGGAATGCCGGGGCATTCCAAGTGAGGATTCAAAAATGAGTCATAAAGGGGGCAGAGTATCAAGGGAAAGCCACCTTTGTCTTATTCCGGTGTCTAACGGTCAATGTTAATGGTTTGTGTAATGTGCGGAAGAGAGATTGGTTAGGAGGATTTTGGGACGCTATCAGGTGGATGTGGCTTGTGTGCAGGAGCACAATTATAAGATGGGTAGTGAGTTGGTCATAGCAGGGTATGTCGTGTATGTTGGGTATACATGTAGGTTGAAAGGAGGAGCAGCTGTTTTGATTCGGGAAACCAGCCCGTTTGTTGTGAGCCATTGGAAGTGAGCGGGATGGTAGGATTGTTCGAGTTGAGGGCTTATGGGGTAGGGAACGCGTAGGTTTTATGAGTGTATATGGGCCAGCAGAGGGTGATGGGGGAGTTAAAAGTAGGTTTGTGAGGGATGAGCTAGTGTATCACCTGCGGTCGATGCCGGTAGTGTCGATTGTAGGTGGGGACTGGAATTGTGTGACTAGTCAGCGGATGTGGAGCCACGGGAGCGGGGCATGGTAGGATCATTGGGGGACCTGCTCTATGGAGTGGGTTGCGAGATGTAAAGGGGGTGGAGGTGAATATACTTTTGTGAGAAAGGATATGCTGCAAGATTGGATAGAATATATGGGAATCGAGCGGTTGAGGGCAGAGATTTGAAACTGTGGACATGGCATTCTCGGATCATCGGGGTATTAGTGAATTTGGCGTGGATGGATTGCCTAGAGATATGGGGGTATTGGAAGTTGAATGTGGGTTTGCTTAAATGGGGGGAAGGGAGGGTTTTGCAGAGTTGTGGGAAAATTTGTGGGGATGGGGGAAGTGGGCGAGATGTGATTTCTTGGTGGATACAGTGGCTAAGGTACGCATTAAGGAGTTTTATATTGGGTGTGGGAGGGAGAAAGGCAGGTTATCGTATGGGTTGCAGAGGTATTTGGAAGGGCAATTAAGGGAATGTCATGTAGGGGTTAGGGAGACCTATCCAGTACAAATAATAGAGGGTTTGAAGGAGCAGATCAGGGACATCCAAAATATGCATTTTGATGGAGCGAGGGTGGCTGGGATTGGAGAGGGTGATGTGGGGAGATAGGCCATCTGCCTGTGTTTTGCGTGAGCAGCGACGTAAGAGAGAGGCTATGAGCACAATGAATGTTGTGGTGAGGAAGGACCTGGGCGGTTATAGGGAGGGTCAGATGTTGTGGACGACAGAGGGAATGAGTGGATATATAGATGCGTTTTTTGGTGAGTCGATGGGGGGGATATTGACGAGAGGCGTTACATGTGATGGGAGGGGGTGCGGTGTGAGTTGGACGATGATAATAGGGGAGAGTTGGGAGGGTTGATAACAGAGGAGGAAGTATGGAGGGCTGTAATGGGCATGTGCATAGGCAAGTCCCCAGGTTTAGATGGTTTACCTTGTGAGTTTTATGTGGAAAATTGGGGAGTGTTGAAGGGGTTTTTGGTAGTTTTGTTTAATGAAATGAAGCATAGAAGGGTATTAGGGACATACAGCGGACAGGTGTAGCGGTGCTGGTGCCGAAGCAAACACCGTGTGTGTACATTACGATTACAGAGTGCTTACCCTAATGTGCTGTGATTATAAGATCTACGGAAAATATTGGGAATCGTCTGAAGAGTGTGGTTGGCAGGGTGATAGATGAGGGACAGTATGGGATTCCGGGCAGATCAATGTATGAGGGACACGGGCGTATCAGGGATTTCATTGACTGGAATCGGATGGAAGAGGAGGCTGGGGTTTAGCATTAGATTGGAGGGCCGCATATGATAGTGTTCACCGTGAGGCATTGTGGAGATTCATGAGATGGCAGGGGTTCGGGGCTGAAGTGGTGGGATGGGCACAGTCGTTATATGAGGGAGCGCGTGCGTGTGCAGGTGAATGGTTTTTTAGGGAGACATATTGAAATGGCAAGGGGATTGAGGCAGGGTGTCCTATTTCGCAGTTGTTGTTTGCCTGTGTTCAGGATCCCTCTATAGGGAGATAAGGAGATGTCTTGAGGGAAATGTGACGGTCGATAGGGTAAGGGAGTGGGTATTGTGGATATGTGGATGACACCACGGTTTTAGTTAGGGATAGGCGGGATTTAGGGGCAGGGGGAGGGTGGTGGGGTTTTTGGAGAAGCAACAGGTATGAAAATAAATGAAGAGAAATCATTGTACATGGAGGTGGGAGGAGGGTGGGGATGGGAGTTGTGGCAGTGGGGAAACTTGTGGATAGGTTGAAAATTTGCTGTAATATACATGAGGGTGTGTGAGGAGGCGAGGGTGGTGAATTGAAGAGGGTGATGGATGGGGTGTTAAGTCGATTGTCGAGTATGAGAGCGGCGAATTTAACTTTACATCAGAGGGCGATAGTGGTAAATGTATTGATCTATAGTAAATTGTGGCATGTGGGGTCAGTATATCCACTGGTGGGTTGTGATGTGCGAGGTTCCTGGGAAGAATAATGAGATTTATATGGGGTTCAGGTTGTGAGTGGTTAAGTAGGGGGTGGTCTCGCTCCCCATCGCCAGGGGGCTGGAGCTATTTCGTTGCATCGACGGTTAAAAAGTGTGTATGTGAAGAGGTGTTATATGAGGGAAAGAGGGAGGGAGAGGGCTGGCTGCGGAGGATTCATGAGGATATAGGTCGATGGTGGAAGGGTAAGGAGTTAAAGGACTGTGAGGGATGATTCGATTTATGTTAGTGGTTAAGGACCCGGGAAGGTGAGGCTTGGGGTGTTGGATGGGGTGGGAATGGGAAGGGTGGTAGCGGTGGTAGAGAGTGTATACCCTATGTATGCTTGGGGTGTAGTGTGGGGATTGTTGAGGGAAGCTAGGATTGATCCGAGGGTGCGGGAGGTAGTTTATAAGTTTCTGCATGGCATACTTCCATCTGGGGCATTGTTGCATACTAGGGATTAGTGGAAGGGAGTGGTTGTGCGTTGTGTGGGGAGGAAGCGACTGCTTATCATGTAGTGTATTTCTGCGATAGGTTGGGGGCGGTGCGGAGTGGTTTAGCTCATGTGTTGGGATTGCTGGGGGTCATTTCGGTGCTGAGGGCTTTGAGTTTGGATGTGAGTGGTATGGATAAGCGGATCCAAAGGGCGGTAGTGTATTTGGTCACTGATTTCATTTATTATTCATGGGCGATGCGTCAGGTGGGGCTGCTGAGCGCATTAAGATGATGATAGCTGGGTTTTATAGGACTAAATGTCGAACTAAAGAGATTATGGGGAAATGGGAGGTGGGTCTCCCGGGGGGTTATCGGAACCTCACAGTGTGGGGTTAAAGGAGCGAAAAGGTAAGGGGTAGAGACGGGCTGGTTTTCCGTTTACAAGGGGGTGAGTGTGAGACGGATAGAGGTGAGAACAGAGGTGGTACAATTCAAGGATAATGTGTATAGGGTGTCAACTGTCTGTGTGGGTGTGTATTTACAGTGTGTGAGGGCTCTGTTCAGTTACATGATGGGGTTACATCAGAAAGATCTGAAAGATCTGGAGAAGGGTCATGGGGGTTCTTATAGTGCGGCATGCACCGGGGGATCAGTGTGTGTCATGGGACGTGTTAATCGTTAGATATGTTTACGGCATTTGAATAAAGGTGTGTCTAATGTTACATTGCAACCACATGATGTGGAAAACAATTGTTTATATATATTTTAGTGGTTAATGTTCTGGGCGTGTATTGAGAGGTTCTTGGATATGTATTGATAGGTTGTGTATGTTGAACATTGAATTTTTATACATGAACGCCGGTGATTTGTGGGTTTGTCAATGTTTGTCATTGTGTTGATTGAGAAAGTGTGAATGTGCGATAGTCTTATCGCGGTAGGAAATGTTTATATATATTTTGTGTTTAATATTATCTAATGTGTGTGCTTCTTATGTTCTGATATTTATGATTAAATAGTGTGGGAGATTGTAGTACGTGTGTGTCATATTGGATAATTTGGTGTTCTTGGATATGTATTATTTTGCTATGTGATTTGTACCCTGTTTCAATAAAATATAAAAAAAAAAAAATAAGAACCCGTGCCAAAAGCACAAACAAAAAATGTCCATCCTACTACCCAATCCTAGCTAAGTTTTTCTATACAATAACATAACACACTGTCAATGAAACTGAACATACATTGTCTCAAAAACACCACAAAATTTAACCGCTGGTTACATATTTTACTTCTTCCCTACCACAAAAACGCAGTACATAGGCATGAAATAAAATAAAACCTTAAACTTTCTGCCTATAAAACAGGTGTTACACAATAACACACAAAAACAACTGACCCCCGAAACAAGGGTCACACCACAACATCATCTTAAATAAGAAATACATTAACATCAAGCCATCACTACCGTAGACAACACTGTCTACAACACAACGTCACATTCCCACACCGGATAATAAGACCACACAAAACACATTTGTGTTGCATACATATACAAACACTAGAAAAACCCAAAAATATGCAGAAGCTGCTCCTGTATAATTCAAACAAAAGTTAGGGAACACATACAGAATACAATACTAAAAACGTTAAACTTAAGACAAACATAGCAAAACATCAACTTTATCCTACATGAATTGCCACAGATACCTGGGACAACTTCACCCAAGCACACCTGCACACTGTCGGTTGTCTAACACCTAATACCTCCTAACCTCCAACCTGCCACATAAATGCAAAACGCCAGCACATCACCACCGACAAACCCTACTACTTTAACTTTAGATTACACTACTACATCCTAGAGGAAAACCCCATGCGTCCATGACCCCTATGACCCCCCAACCAACATCACTCCAAGTCTGAGTCAACACACACCTGAACATTTACCTACAACCCCATCCCCGAAACGTCCAAAAATCGGACACCCACGATACCACCCCGTCCCAACCCATCCTAGCTTCAACCCTGTATACCCACGCCTAACCAACCACACATCAATCAACCATACTATACCCTAGTCAACCCTTCCGGATATACCCAACCTCCCCTCCCCCACTCGACCAGTCCCCTCGAATGGTTCCTACGTCATCCCCAAAACCTTAAAAGGGACACCACCGTCATCGTTCTATAACCCTCTGAGAAAGCTTCAACCCAAGTTCTCCCATACAAACCCTGATTCCTACATTTCGTCCTGTAAAAATGTGCCGCAAAGGCACGAACCGCCTCCCACCCACTACCTCGCGCATACCCCACGACACATATATGAAATCAACCACCAGGTACATTAAACTTCTACGTACATTTTCCTCAAACCCACCAATATCCAGGCTTAAAGCCCCTAACATCGAAAGCCCACACCCACCTACACTCCTCATTACTCGTCCAAACCATTCCCGTACCCCGCCTAAATCTTCACAAAAATACACCGCATGGTACGACGTATCCAAAGCCCACATCTCAAACAAGTACCCTCACTCGCTAAACCCATTAAAAACAATTGCGCTTTAGAAGCCAAGATTCCATGTAGGAATCGAAAACCGTCTCCCTAACCCTCGCCCTCAGCCTCAACTTCCGGAAACCTACCCAAGTCGCCCACCAATTATACTTTGGGTACTCTGCTACCCTTGCACTATACCCCGCCTCCCAAGCTTGTCCAAACCCCCACCCGAAAACCCCTTGGCTCTCTGACAACTAGTAAAACCCTCAACATTGCCTCACATAAACTCAGGTCACGTCCACTCCACCACCTCCGTACCTCACGCATGACCACTCCCACCTGCTTACCCCCACCCCGCCCTCCTCCACATATCTCTGCTTTACATATATTCATATAAGCCTCCTATGTAAGGGTATCAACCCCAAACCTCCCTTACTAACCGGCGTCATGACAACCTCCTTATTAAGCCAATGTCTACCAAAACCCCATATATACCGCAACACTCTCCGCTGTAATAATTCAACATCTCTCCCCACGAGTGGGTATACCCTGCCACATGCCACAATTTACTATACAGTAAAACATTCACTACCATAACCCTCTGCATTAACGTCACATCTCCCGGTCTCCATCCACTCATTCGCGCGATTGTCGCCGTTACCACCTTAGAAGAATTTTCAACCCTCGCCCTACTCGCATCATTACAATAAATTATCCCACAAATTTTCAAGCACTCAACAACATGCCAACCATACCTATTCCACAAGTCCCCGCCCACCCACGTCCCCACCTCTAACAATTTAGATTTCACCCTGTTAATCCGCATCCCTGTAGCTGCCCCAAAAACACTTATAATCCTCCCTATAGCATCTAACCCTCCCACCCACCTACGAGAATTGTTGTGTCATCAACATAACCCACTATTCCAGATGCACAACCAGGTACCTGACCCTCCTCCCCTACCCCTTCGATACTAACCTATAAAAAGGATCCTGTAAGCATGCAAACAGAATTTGCGACAAAGGGCACCCTGTCGCAAACCCCGCTTCATGTCCACTACGTTTCCCACCCTTCCATTCAATTGAACACGCACCAAAGCCCCTCATACAACGTTTGCACCCAACCCACTACTTCATTCCCAAAACCCTGCTTACGAAGAATGTCAAATAACATATTCCTATCCACACTGTCATAAGCCGTTTCCCAATCAAGCCCTAAAACCCCACCCCCCTCTCGACCCTCGATGAATGACCTAATCCTACCATGCCCATTCCCCATACACCTCCCCGGTATCCCATACTGACCACGTTCTATGATAGAATCCAAAACCTTTTAACCCTATTACCCAAAATCCGTGCAAAGATTTTGTAATCTGCACATAAAAGTGTTATAGCTCTGTAATCCCTAATCGTTTCCACCACTTTCCCTTAGGCACTAAAACCACAACTCCAGTGCGCTGATCCTCCCCATATACCGTACTTCCTTCAAACGATTGAAAACTTTCGTCAAACATTCCTTCAACACTCCCCAATGTTGAACATAAAAATCACTAGGTAATCCATGACTCCCGGCGCTTTACCCATCTGCATCCCCTTCACTGCGAACCACACTTCCTCCTCAGTTATACTACCCTCCATCCCTTTCCTCTCCTCCTCACTAATCCCTACCTGTATACCCTCCAAAACTTCCTCTTTCGCCTCCACCTCCTCCAACCTACGGTCTAGATACCGCCGAAACCAAACATCCACAAACCCGCTCATACCCTCTGTCGACCTCAGTACCTGTCCCTCCATATACCCACCCAACTCCTCGTGTACCTTCAATGACGTCATCGTCATACCCTGCCTCCTCTTTCGAAAAACACGCAAGACAGTCAAAGACGGTTTGTCCCCCCCGTAGCACATCCTCAATACCTGCCCTCACTCTGATAGCCTGGAATCTCTCATTCTGTATATCCTTCAACTGGCCCCTCAAAACCTCTATGTCCTCCATCGAGTAACCCGCCCCCCCACATAACAATCCCGCAACTGCCCCTCCAAATACCTCTGCAGGCCATAACGCATTCGCGCCTGCTCTCTACCTTCACGTTTATAAAAATCCTGAATACCCACTTTCGCCACTCCATTCCACCAACCCACCACATCTTCCCGGTCCTTCCCATCATTCCACATCCCCTCCCACCACTCCTCAAAACTCCTCCTACACTGTTCCCCCTGCAATAAGCCCACGTTAAGCTTCCAATAACTAGCATACGTTCTAACAGCTCCCTCCCATCCCAACACTGCCAACACACCCTGTGATCGGAAAACCCAACATCAACGCAATCCACGCCTTCCACTATAACACCCCTCGACACATACACACGATCGAGTCTTGCAGCATAGCCCCTACGTATGAACGTATGTTCTATATGCCACCCACCGCCCCCTACCACATCTCTGACTCCTGCCGCACCCAAAACATCACGCAAAACCCCAACTCACACCCCGCCCTCTCGGTTCCACATCCCTCTTCCTAATCACACAATTCCAATCCCCTGCGACAATAGTCACAACCGGCAACCCACGTAAGAAATATATCAACTCCTCTCTCACAAATTCTTTCTTAGTTTTTCTACAACTTATAGCCGGCATATAAACTCCCACTATACACACTCTGACATTCCCCCATAAACCCTCAACCCTTACCACCCTCCCCCCCCACTTCCCAAGCCAACAACCGAAAGGGACTGGTCACACGTATACCTATAGCCACCCCTCCCTTGAAACTACCCGCACTACCCGCATAAACTGTAAATCCACTTAACGTCAAATCTCTCCCCATACTATAATTATGCTCTTGCAATATACACACATCCACATTTAAACGTCTTAATGTCACCTCTACCCATTTACGTTTGACCTCCGCTCGGAGGCCATTTACATTCATCGTTAAACACCTGAAAAGAACGCAGTGGGCTTTCCTCTACTTTTCAACTTCCTCGTCACTACCGACTTTCCCTTACTAATGCTCTCTTCCTCTACTGACACTCCCAGTACTTGCCTGTCTGCTTTCCTGTCCCTCATCCCCTCTCTACCCTTGACACTCCCCGTCCCCCTTTTGCCACCTCCACCCAGGCCTTCTTGCACACCTGTTGCCCAGGTGTTAGGACATCGTCCTCAACTAGACCACTAGGCCTTTCCTGGAGTCCCCTGTAGCCTCCATAGTCTCACAATCCTCTCCCCTGTGCACTTCTACACCAACCTCCTGGACCTGAAGGCAAGGCCCACTCTCTGAGACGCCCATCACACTCGTCTCACTCTCGTCCCTCCTCACCTCTGATCCTAAGTCCTCCACACCATGCTGTGTGCCCTCACACACAGGACTGTCCAACAACAGTGGAAAATCCTCCAAAAGCGGCTCAGACAAAACCAAGTTCACACCTTCCGGCAGAGCCACTTCCTCCGTCTCCGCTGTCTCGCCATCCTGGGTCACCTGTGACAACGTTAGTACACGCTCATCCTCCTTATCAACAATGTCACTCCATTGTCCACTTGGCACCACGCTCATATTCTCGCGTGGCGACTCATCCATAGCATCCACGACCACCACTGCATCCTTCCTCATACCATCAGCAGCTCCATGTCTCTGTTGGCCCATCCGACGATCACATGCCGCCGCCACATGTCCAGGTAATCCACACAGGCGACACGTACGAACTTGGCCTGCGTAAGTCACATAGACCTGCTGCCGGAACTCCTCCATCATGACGTATGAAGGTATCTGACGTTTGAGCGTCATTTTCAAAGAAAATGAACCTTCTTGCAGCCCGGCATAAGTCCCCTGTGCCCACCGGCCCACCGTGGCTGCATGGACGTCACCAAATTGATTGAAGACGTTTCGCACATCAAACTCCAACGCTTCGAACGGCACGTTTCGGACTCGTATATAAGTGTAGTACCGTGACACATCTCGAAGCCGTACCTCTAATCCCGTGTTGACGACAATCCTCTTCTCCTGATACGTGTCAACCACTCGCTCATATGCGCTGGCCACTGCAAACTTGACAAAAATCCTCGACGAACCGTTGAGAGATATCCCAAATAATTCTTCAATTAATATCCGTAAAGAATCCCTCAAAATAGCTGGGAGGAGAACATCTGCGTTGCTTGGGTAAATCGCGCCCTGCAACACTTCAATACAGACAGTATTGACACGTCGTCTGTAGCGCTCCACCATGTTGATGAAAACTATCAGTTCTCAACTCCACCGCTAGGGACCAGAAACAAGCACACCCGCACTCCGCAAAGGCTGGGCAGCGAATGATTGAGGTAACTCCTCACATCCTTGTGTGAAGACTTCCCTTCATCTCCTGATAAGCTCTTCTCGTACATCGTTGTCATATTACTTAAGTTCGCACTTAACTATAAAGCTTATTTCTCAGTGTTCTGTGAAAACCTCATGCATTCCTTTCCGCATTTCTTATTGAACATGTTTTTTGAAGCTATAAAACTACGACTTCAATCATCTCTTGTTTTACCATCCAGTTAGTTCCCTTTCAAATTGTATTTTTTTATAGCTTCACTTGTTATATCTTCCCTGCTTGTCTATTCCATCCCTTTTTATATATGTACATTTCTACCAGGTACTCAAAACTTAGGAAAGGCGGTGACAAATATTACAGGCATCATAGAGTAGAGGAAGTGCCAGGCATCATAGCCATAACATAGAAGAGTGTCAGAGATCACAGAGGTAACAATAGAGAAAACGCCATACTTCACAGCTATTTCAGAGCAGAAACAGTGCCAACATCATAGTTGTCACAGAGACAAAATTGGAAACAATATCTGATAAAATACTCTCAGATGGATATCGAGTACCGAGGAAAGAATAAGTAATAGAACCGGAGGAGTGGCAATATTAGCAAGGAACCATTGTAGTAACGAACAAAACAGAGAAAAATAAGAAGCATTGAGGAAGCTGACACTGTAGTTGGCACCATCGTGTCAGAAAAATCAGAGATAGTAGTGGCGGTGGTAGTATGTGTTTGTATGTTTTGCGACGCTGACAGTTTTATTGGAAATACATTTACCATCGAGAAAACATTGTATATATATCACACTGTCGACGGCACGTGGGAGAAGACTCGTGGAAGTAGATAAATGATACATGATAAAAGAAATATGGGAAATATACGTAGGTGAAAATTGATGGAATAATATGTGCATATATATCCGAGGGAAAAGGGAAAAACATGTAGGGAATGCAGAGGGAGGGAAAATTTGAAAATATGGTAGAACAAAAGGGCGAACGAAATATACCAAACAAAATGATGTGGGAGAGCAAATAATGTGTGAAGGAGGAGGATGGGACAGCCATGGAAGAAGCAAGAAATCAGGAAGAAAGATTACTACCCCGTACCCGTACTCTTATTCTCTTCTCCCCAGTCTTCCTTCCCCACTTCTTTTTTTCCTTTCTCCGAACCCCATTAGTCTCAACTCTTCCCCGTTTCGTTCCCTCATCTTCCACATTCCAGTTTTCTCAACCTTTCTCTAGTCCTTCTAAACTTCCACTCTCCCCCACTCCTCCTTTTCATCTCTCTTTATCCCATCTTAACACTTTCTTCCCAGGCAGACCTTGGGCCAGCTGGTGAGATTCACCAGGGTAACCTTCATCTACACTGTCTCAAGTGACGCTCAAAATGACTTCAATTTACTTGCAAAAATTGGCCGAAACAATAAGGCACACACACAAATACACACACATACACACACACACACACACATACAAACACATACACACACACACACACATACACACATACACACACATATACACACACACACACATATACACACACACATATACACACACACACATACACACACATACACACAAACACACATACACACACATATACACAAACACATACACACACACACACACACACACACCAGGAGCTATGTCTCGACCCCTGCAACCACAATAGGTGAGTACACACACACACACACACACACACACACATACACACACACACACACACACACAGTCTTAGAGAAAATCATCAGGAAAAGAATGGTGGAGCATCTGGAGCAGAACAGGATAATCAACGACAGACAGTACGGATTCAGGGAAGGCAAATCCTGTGTACCAAACCTCCTGGAGTCCTATGATAAAGTAACAGAGGTAAGGCAAGAGAGAGAAGGGTGGGTTGATTGCATTTTCCTGGACTGCAGGAAGGCCTTCGACACAGTTCCTCACATGAGATTAGTAAAGAAGTTGGAAGAACAAGCGTGTATAACAGGAAGGGCACTGGAATGGATCAGGGAATACCTCACAGGGAGGCAACAACGGGTCATGGTGCGTGATGAGGTATCACAGTGGGCGCCTGTGACGAGCGGTGTACCGCAGGGGTCAGTCCTAGGACCAGTGCTATTCTTGGTATATGTGAATGACATGACGGACGGGATAGACTCAGAAGTGTCTCTGGTCGCAGATGATGTGAAATTAATGAGGAGAATCACATCGGATGAAGACCAAGCAGGACTTCAAAGAGACCTGGACAAGCTTGACATCTGGTCTAGCAACTGGCTTCTCGAATTTAACCCCACCAAATGCAAAGTCATGAGGATCGGAGAAGGGCAAAGAAGACCGCTGACAGAGTACAGGCTAGGTGGACAAAGGCTACAAACCTCATCAAAGGAGAAAGACCTTGGGGTGAGTATAACGCCAAGCACGTCTCCGGAAACACACATCAACCAGATAACAGCGTCAGCATATGGGCGACTGGCAAACCTAAGATTAGCGTTCCGTTACCTTAACAAGGAATCGTTCAAGACACTGTACACCGTGTACGTCAGGCCCATACTAGAGTATGCAGCACCAGTCTGGAACCCACACCTGGTCAAGCACGTCAAGAAATTAGAGAAAGTGCAAAGGTTCGCGACAAGGCTAGTTCCACAGCTCAGGGGAATGCCATGTGAAGAAAGGTTGAGGGAAATAGGACTAACAACACTGAAGGACAGAAGGGTTAGAGGAGACATGATAACGACATACAAAATACTGCAGGGAATCGACAAGGTAGATAGTGACAGGATGTTCCAGAGAGGGAACACAGAAACAAGGGGACACAACTGGAAGCTGAAGACTCAGATGAGTCAAAGGGATGTTAGGAAGCACTTCTTCAGCCATAGAGTAGTTAGGAAGTGGAATAGTCTAGCGAACGATATAGTGGAGGCGGGAACCATACATAGTTTTAAGACAAGGTATGATGAAGCTCATGGAGCACGAAGAGCAGAGACCCAGTAGCGGACAGCGAAGAGGTGGGGCCAGGAGCTGAGTCTCGACCCCTGCAACCACAATTAGGTGAGTACACAAGATGTTCCAGAGAGGGAACACAGAAACAAGGGCGCACAACTGGAAGCTGAAGACTCAGATGAGTCAAAGGGATGTTAGGAAGCATTTCTTCAGCCATAGAGTAGTCAGGAAGTGGAATAGTCTAGCGAACGATATAGTGGAGGAGGGACCCATACATAGTTTTAAGACAAGGTATGATAAAGCTCATGGAGCAGGGAGAGCAGAGACCCAGTAGTGGACAGCGAAGAGGCGGGGCCAGGAGCTATGAATGGACCCCTGCAACCACAACTAGGTGAGTACACACAACCCTACTGGAGTTCTATGACAAGGTGACAGCAGTAAAACAAGAGAGAGAAGGGTGGGTAGATTGCATTTTCTTGGACTGTAAGAAGGCGTTTGACACAGTTCCACACAGGAGATTAGTGCAAAAGCTGGTGGACCAGGCAGGGATAACAGGGAAGGCACTGCAATGGATCAGGAAATAACTGTCAGGAAGTAAACAGCGAGTCATGGTACGTGGTACGTGGCGAGGTGTCAGAGTGGGCACCTGTGACAAGTGGGGTTCCACAGGGGTCAGTCCTAGGACTGGTGCTGTTTCAGGTATTTGTGAAGGACATGATGGAAGGAATAGACTCAGAAGTGTCCCTGTTTGAAGATGATGTAAAGTTGATGAGAAGAATCCAGTCGGATGAGAACCACTGCACGAGGTTCGGTGGGACAGAGAACTGACAGAGAATTCAGTAAATGAGATGATGGAATATGTGACAACAATACGCAAGGAAGCGGAGGAGAGGTTTGCACCCAAGGGCACCAAAAATAATGATAATGCCAGGACGAGCCCTTGGTTCACCCAAAGGCGTGGAGAGACTAAAATCAAGTGTGCTAGAGAATAGAAGATGTATAGAAGGCAAAGGACCCAGGAGAATAAGGACAGTAGTCGAAGAGCAAGAAATAAATATGTACAGGTGAGGATAGAGCCCCAACTACAATACAAAAATGACATAGCAGCGAAAGCCAAGTCTGACTCGAAGCTTATGACAATCATAAGACAACAGCCTGATTATGATCAGGCTGAGGAAGGAAAGAGGGGAGTTTACAGGAAACGACCTTGAAGTATGTGAGGAGCTCAACATGAGATTCAAAGTATTCACAGTGGAGACTGTGGGGTACACCATCAAGTGCTGGACATGATACATACAACAGAGGACGCGGTGAAGAGGCTGCTAAGCGAACTAGATTCCTCAAAGGCGATGGGGCCGGACATCTCTCCTTGGGTCCTGAGAGAGTGAGCACACACTCACACAAACACACACACCCACATACACTCACACAAGCACACACACACACACAAACAAACACGTGTGACAAACAAAGCATCACTCTGTTTCATAACACCTTCACCAGAGGAGTTTCATAATAAATTCGGGTTGTAGTGTCACCCGGGCGGTGAGCAATGGTCGTTAGGGCCACTGATTTGCATAATTGGCTAATTATTTCCTTAATGATCTCCTTAATTATGTGCATAGCATGGATTCGCAGACATGGGATAGTGGGTGCGTGGGAGGAGGAAAAGAGAGAGAGAGAGACAGACAGAGAAAAAGGGAGAAAGAGAAAAAGAGAGAGATCAAACGCCTAATAATATCTTTGTAAGCGATTGCATGGACACCATAAATTGAGTCTCATTCAGTCTGGCTGCTGGTCACAAGTGATACTCTGAGTCCGTCCATGACCTTTCCAACACTATAGTGTTATGACAGTCAGGCAGAGCACGACACCACTCAAACGTGGGTCTGCACAGTCCTTGTTGCAATTCACTGAGATTTTAGGATCCCAGACATTCAATACATAGTGCAATATCCGCACACACACACACACACACACACACACACACACACACACACACACACACACACTACACACACACACAGACACACACACACACACACACACATATATATATGTGTGTGTGTGTGTATATATACGCTATATCGTGCCGAATAGGTAAAACCGGTCAATTTGCAAGAACATTTAAAATTAAGTTCTTTCTAATATTTTCTCTTATACCTTTAAGGATACATCTAAGCTTATAACAAGTACAATTTAATTTAGCCTAATCCAACTAAATATTTTAGATATGATTTAAATAATTTAATAATAAACAAACACAATGAAATATATTTTTTTCGTTATGTTCAAAAAGATTTTTGCGAAATTATTGCATACACAAAGTTTCGTTTGCCTTATTCTGCAAAAAGAGAGTTGCTATTTAAGCCAAAATCGCAAGACATAAACACAGTGGAACCTCGGTACTCGAACTTAATTCCTTAATTCATTCCAGAAGGCTGTTCGAGTGCCGATCGGTTCGAGTACCGAACGATTTTTTTCCATAAGGAATAATGTAAATTTTATTAATCCGTTTCAGACCCCCAAAAATACACTTACAGCGACTTTGCGGTGTATTTTCTTATGGTATTTATGATTGTATTCTCGATTTCTTGGTCTCATTTGATAGAATGAAAGATATTTTACATAAATAGAGATGATGTTGAATGATTTACACAAGAAAAGTACCTTGAAATTAAGCTCAAACAAGCGGAAATGGTCGATTTTTGCTGATGTTCAAGAGTGAACAAATCACGTCACGAGCCCAATACACGTCAATTAGTGAGTCTAATATGATTTCCCAAATGCGCTGATATTATTTATACAATTTTTTCAATAATGCAGTAGTCTGCATAACAGTAAATCTTCTATTTTTTTTTGTGAGAATAAAAATTAAAAAATGGAAAGCAAGAGTAATATAAGAAGGACCCAAAGTGCCAGGAGCTATAAGAGAGAGGGGAGGGGCCAGCTGGATACTAGCTGTGGCTCAAATACAATGCTGTGTAATTACGCTAATATTAGTAATAAAGGTTATCTATCTATCATATTTAATCCAACACGATAGATAACCTAGAAACACAATAAAGACGGCAAAATTAATAAAAGGCATATTATATGGAGAGGCGGAGGCGGCATTTACATCAGGGCAAACACACAATTTTCTGAAACCGTGCTGGCTGTCGTTGATAAGGTCATTCCATTCTAGCTGCTCCACCACTCTTCTCCTGATAATCTTCTCCATGACCTTGCATACTATACATGTCAGTGACACTGGTCTGTAGTTTAATGCTTCGTGTCTGTCTCCTTTTTAAAATTATGACTACATTTGCTGTCTTCCATACCTCAGGTAGTCGCCCTGTTTTGATAGATGCGTTGAAGATTGTTATTAGTGGTACATAAAGCGCCTCTGCTCTCTCTCCCAGGACCCGCGGAGAGATGTTATCATCACCTTTGAGGTACTTAGTTCGCTTAATAGAATCTTCACCTCATCCTCGGTTGTGTGTATTGTGTCCAGCACTTGATGGAGTACCCCACCACTCTGTATTTCTGGAGTCCTTTCTGTCTCCACTATGAAGACTTCTTTAAATCTCCTGTTGAGCTCCTCACATACTTCTGGGCCCCCATGTGGCTCCAGGTTTTTCCAGTCAATTTCTTTGTGATTGAAGTCATCCACATCCAGTAGCTTTGCCCTGCCTACATGGAGCCTTCTGGCCACTTCTGCCAGTGAATCAACCATTGCTTAGTTACTCTCATCATATTCTTGTCTTGGCCTCCTGCTATTCTGCGGTGCCTTATACACCACTGCAATTACCACTTTGGGACCTCCAGACTGAAGTGTTCCTATTATGTAGTCTCTTGCTTCTACTCTGTCTCCTCTCTCCAGCTTCTCAAAATCCAATTGGTTTTTGATGAGCAGTGCAACTCCTCTACCCCCTCTGTCTCCTTTGTCTTTCCCCAGGATCTGATACCCAGTTAGAAAGATGGCATCTGTTATCATACCCATGAGTTTCGTTTCTGTGAGAGCTATGATGTCTCTTGACTCTTTCGTGCCACTCCTCCCACTTGTTCGTTATTCCATCAATATATAAGCGAATATGGAAACAAAATGCCAACACAATGGAAAAAATAAACACAAAAGCAGTATAATGTGATCCTTTATTGACAACGTTTCGCCCACACAGTGAGCTTTATCAAGTCACATACAAATCTACCTGGGTGAAAGGTACGAGAGTATATATAGAAATAAATGGTATAAAATACCGACACAATGGAAAAATAAACACATAAGCAGTATAATGTGATCCTTTATTGACAACGTTTCGCCCACGCAGTGGGCTTTATCGAGTCACAGACAGATCTACCTGGTAGATCTGTCTGTGACTCGATAAAGCCCACTGCGTGGGCGAAACGTTGTCAATAAAGGATCACATTATACTGCTTATGTGTTTATTTTTCCAGAGTATATATAGGATGGAGTCAGGTGGAGAATGCTGCATGTGACGATCTTCCGAGTAGGTTGACAGAGTCTAGTCATGACTGCAACAAATTATATGTGGGCGAAACATCCAGAGACCTCCAGACACGTATTTCAGAACACCAGTACGCAGGCAGATCTGACGACCCAAGGAATGCCTGTGTTCAACACCGAAATTCACACAACCATTTAATCAACTACAGAAACACAAGACTCATCACCAGAGAAGAAAACACTCAATACCGAAGAATCCTGGAATCATCACTTATCTGCATATCCAACAGCTTCAACCAGAACAACGGCTTCTATAACATAGCAGAACCCCTTGCTAAGAAACTTCATCTCTTTCCCACATAAGAACATAAGAAAGGATGAACACTGCAGAAGGTCTACTCATATACTTGCCCAATCTCTTTTTAAAGCTACCCAAGGTTCTAGACTGTCACCATACTCGGAAGATCGTCATATGCAGCATTCTCCACCTGACCCAGCATTCTCCACCTGACCCAGCATTCTCCACCTGACCCAGCATTCTCCACCTGACCCAGCATTCTCCACCTGACCCAGCATTCTCCACCTCTGACGGATCGTGGAAGCCAAAACAGACTACAATTGGCTAAGCTTAATACGCTTGCTATAACCTGAAACAGTGAAATAGCAGAAAATGGCGTGGAGTCCAGTTTCAACAAGTCCAGTCTCCAGTGTACTGCACTTTGTCCATGTGAAGACAGCTGCTATCAAGGGTGATATCAGTGTAAACTTATTTCTTGCCTTGCCCTTTCCCTGTCCTCTTCTGCTGTTATTTTCCCCACCAGATATACATCAGCAAACGGATAGATCTGGCTAGCCTCATCTAGCATTTGACTGACATGAACAAGAAACAGTACTGGTCTTAATACCAATCCTTGCAGGACCTCGCTTGTTACTCTTCTCCATTCTGACATTTCTTCGCTGACAGTTCCTCTTTGTTTCCTTCCTCTAAAGTTATAAACTATTATTTGATGCAGCAGAGTATGTGTCCTCTTATACCTATCAGTACCTCAAATTTTTGCCCAGACACGATTGAGAGGAAGAGTAATACTCACCGTTGAAGTTTTTCACATAACTTTCAATAGTGATTTTTTTTTCTAATAGTGGACTTGCTTTTGAAAATATTGTAGCAGCATAAAACATAAAAATAAATGGCAGACATAAGCCAAATCAAAGTCTGTGAGTTATTTATACTAAATCCCCTTTCCCCACGGCAATAGGATTACTTAGAGAGAGAGAGAGAGAAAGAAGAGAGAGAGAGAGAGAGAGAGAGAGAGAGAGAGAGAGAGAGAGAGAGAGAGAGAGAGCCGAGATCATCCATCAGAATTCTTAGTACAGTCACGGTTCTCTCACCCTGACTCTGGTGAGCCAGAAACCAAGCAATATGTCTTTTGAATTTATGCCTGGCGATCTGATGTTTTGCCTAGTCTCGTCTCCTCTCTCCTCACTCCTTCAGCTCATCTATTTTGCTCAACCCCTCGGCTTGTTGAACTCATAGCTCGTCCCACTGTTTCACTCAGCTCATTCCATTGGCTCACTCATATTTACAGAGAGAGACAGACAGAGACAGACACACAGACACACAGAAACACAGACACACAGAAACACAGACACACAGAAACACAGACACACAGAAACACAGACACACAGAAACACAGACACACAGAAACAGACACACAACCTAAAATATAGACAATTGTTGATCTGCTGTAAAAATATTTCCGAAGTGTGATGATTTATTTTTATTAAAAATTCTTTCCTCTAATGAATTCCAGATATATTTTTTGGGGGGAACACTAAAAAAAAAAGTATTTTTATTTTTTATTCTTTTTACGAAATCCGAGTGGAAGTCATTCTTCAAGAAAAAGTCAGCTAAACGAAATGCATTTTTTTTTGTGTTAAACTTTTGGCATGGTATACGGAGAATATCGGAACACATAAATGTGGGGAAAAGAATGTGTATGCGTGAGAGAGAGAGAGAGAGAGAGAGAGAGAGAGAGAGAGAGAGAGAGATGGTGGATAAAAAGTAAGGTTTGAGAGCTAAATTAAACGTGTATATGAGACAGATGAAAAATTATACAGTAGAATTATTTATTCTAAAATTGTCACAACTACTACTACTGCTGTTACTACTGCAACCATTTCTACTACTACTATTACTACCACTCCAATTCCTATAATTATCATTATTAGTGTAATTATTATTATTATTACAATTATTAGGATACTAATAATTATTATAATTAGTATGATTACTGTTATTATTACTGTTATTATGATTATTATTATTATTATTATTATTATTATTATTATTATTATTATTATTATTATTATTATCAATACCAGAAGGTCAGGCAAGAAGAGCGTTGCTATTTAAGCCAAAATAACAAGTTTTAACTATTCGGCACGACATATATATATATGTCGTGCCGAATAGGTAATATTGGTCATTTAGCAAGAACTCATTAAAATTTAAGTCCTTTCTAAAAACTTCTCTTAAACGTTTAAAGATATATTTTTTCATTTATGTTAATGTAAAAATTAATAATTTTGTACCAAAAGAACCTTAGAAAACTTACTAAACCTTATTATAATAAGCGCAATTAAATTTAGCCTAATCCAACTAAATACATTTTAGATAAGCTTAAAATAATTAAATAATAAACGAACGCAATGAAATACATTTTTTTTTTTTTTCAGAATGATTTTTGCGAAATTATAGCATACAAAAATTTTCGCTTGCCTTATTCGGCAAGAAGAACGTTGCTATTTAAGCCAAAATAGCACGTTTTACATATTCGGCACGACATATATATATATATATATATATATATATATATATATATATATATATATATATATATATATATATATATATATATATATATATATATATAATACAACCTGAACAAATGTCTGTATGTTACTTTCCAGGCATATCATAGAGCAGAAATTCTCAAATTTTCCTTCACCATTAACTCCCTCCATTTACCCCTCACTTCCATACATAAAAATTATCGTCATCATAGAAGGACATAAAAACAAGAAATAATTATGAATTAGTCTTGTGACTATTATTCACTCACACACCCACCCACACACACTGCAATGGATCAGAGAATATCTGACAGGGAGGCAACAACGAGTCATGGTACGTGACGAGGTGTCAGAGTGGGCACCTGTGACGAGTGGAGTTCCACAAGGGTCAGTCCTAGGACCTGTACTGTTTTTGGTATATGTGAATGACGTAACGGAAGGGATAGACTCAGAAGTGTCCCTGTTTGCAGATGATGTGAAGTTAATGAGAAGAATTAAATCAGTCGAGGATCAGGCAGGACTTCAAAGAGACCTGGACAGGCTACAAGCCTGGTCCAGTAACTGGCTCCTTAAATTTAACCCTGCCAAATGTAAAGTCATGAAGATCGGGGAAGGGCAAAGAAGACCGCAGACAGAGTATAGTCTAGGTGGCCAAAGACTGCAAACCTCACTCAAGGAAAAAGATCTTGGGGTGAGTATAATACCGAGCACATCTCCTGAGGCACACATCAATCAGATAACTGCTGCAGCATACGGGCGGCTGGCAAACCTAAGAATAGCGTTCCAATACCTCACTAAGGAATCGTTCAAGACTCTGTACACCATATACGTCAGGCCCATACTGAAGTATGCAGCACCAGTTTGGAACCCACACCTGGTCAAGCACGTCAAGAAATTAAAGAAAGTGCAAAGGTTTGCAACAAGATTAGTCCCAGAGCTAAGGGAATTGTCCTGCGAAGAAAGGTTAAGGGAAATCGGCCTGACGACACTAGAGGAGTTAGGGAAGACATGATAACGACATATAAAATACTGCGAGGAATAGATAAGGTGGACAGAGACAAGATGTTCCAGAGATGGGACACAGAAACAAGGGGTCACAGTTGGAAGTTGAAGACTCCTATGAGTCAAAGGGATGTTAGAAAGTATTTCTTCAGTCATAGAGTTGTCAGGAAGTGGAATAGCCTAGAAAGTGACGTAGTGGAGGCAGGAACCATACATAGATTTAAGACGAGGTTTGATAAAGCTCATGAAGCAGGGAGAGAGAGGACCTAGTAGCAATCAGTGAAGAGGCGGGGCCAAGAGCTATGACTCAACCCCTGCAACCACAAATAGGTGTGTACACACACACACACACATACACACATTCTTAACATTCTCTCTCTCTCTCTCTCTCTCTCTCTCTCTCTCTCTCTCTCTCACACACACACACACACACACACACATTTTACAAAATTAAATTTAATTAAATTATTATTCAATTATCAGATACATCAAATACTTACCCATTGCCATGTAATTTTTTTACCCCCAAGGGGTAAATTTACCCCTGGTTGAGAATCACTGTCACAGAGGTAAATGGGTTTGATAAAAAGAAAGCTGAGAGAAGCTTGAATTCCTTGTTACCTTCCTTGGAAATAAGATGTATGAATTACGAGAAAAGTTTGAAGTGACTGGAAATGTTCTTGTACGAGGAAGTTTTTATTATAAGAACTGAAAAGCCAGTGAGAAACTTTCAGCACAAAAAAATTGTTGGGCCATGATCCTCTACCTACTCTCTCAGCCATGATCCTTCACCTACTTTCTCAGCCATGACGCTTCACCTACTCTCTCAGCCACGATCCTTCACCTACTTTCTCAGCCATGACGCTTCACCTACTCTCTCAGTCATGATCCTCTTCCTACTCTCTCAGCCACGATCAATCACCTACTCTCTCAGCCATGATCCTCTACCTACTCTCTCAGCTATGATCCTCTACCTACTCTCTCAGCCATGATCCTCTTCCTACTCTCTCAGCCACGATCAATCACCTACTCTCTCGGTCATGATCCTACACCTACTCTCTCAGCCACAATCCTTCACCTACTCTCTCAGCCATGATCCTACACCTACTCTCTCAGCCATGATCCTACATCTACTATCTCAGCCATGATTATACACCTACTCTCTCAGCCATGATCCTCCACCTACTATCTCAGCCATGATCCTACACCTACTCTCTCAGCCATGATCCTACACCTACTCTCTCAGCCATAATCCTCCACTTACTCTCTCAGCCATGATCCTACACCTACTCTCTCAGATATGATCCTACACCTACTTTCTCAGCCATGATCCTACACCTAATCTCTCAGCCATGATCCTACATCTACTCTCTCAGCCATGATCCTACACCTTCTCTCTCAGCCATGATCCTACACCTACTCTCTCAGCCATGATCCTACACCTACTCTCTCAGCCATGATCCTCCACCTACTCTCTCAGCCATGATCCTACACCTACTCTCTCAGCCATGATCCTACTCCTACTCTCTCAGATATGATCCTACACCTACTCTCTCAGCCATGATCCTACACCTAATATCTCAGCCATGATCCTACATCTACTCTCTCAGCCATGATCCTACACATACTCTCTCAGCCATGATCCTACACCTACTCTCTCAGCCACGATCCTACACCTATTCTCTAAGCCATGATCCTACACCTACTCTTTTAGCCATGATCCTACACCTACTCTATCAGCCATGATCCTACACCCACTCAGCCATGATCCTCCACCTACTCTCTCAGCCATAATCCTACACCTACTCTCTCAGCCATAATCCTACTCCTACTCTCTCAGCCATGATCCTACACCTACTCTCTCAGCCATGATCCTCCACCTACTCTCTCAGCCATGTTCCTACACCTACTCTCTCAGCCATGATCCTACTCCTACTCTCTCAGCTATGATCCTACAACTACTCTCTCAGCCATGATCCTACACCTACTCTCTCAGCCATGATCCTACACCTACTCTCTCAGCCATGATCCTACACCTACTCTCTCAGCCATGATCCTACACCTACTCTCTCAGCCATGATCCTACACCCACTCTCTCAGCTATGATCTTCCACCTACTCTCTCAGCCATGATCCTACACCTACTCTCAGTAATGATCCTACACCTACTCTCTCAGCCATGATCCTACACCTACTCAGCCATGATCCTCCACCTACTATTTCAGCCATGATCCTACACCTACTCTCTCAGCCATGATCCTACACCTACTATTTCAGCCATGATCCTACATCGACTCTCTCAGCCATGATCCTACACCTACTCTCTCAACCATGATCCTACACCCACTCTCTCAGCCATGATCTTCCTGGAGCTACCTGGAGAGAATTCCAGGGGTCAACGCCCCCGCGGCCTGGTCCGTGACGATGCCTCCTGTTGGACCAGAGCCTGATCAACCAGGCTGTTACTGCTGGCCGCACGCAGTCCAACGTACGAACCACAGCCCGGCTGGTCAGGTACCGACTTTAGGTGCCTGTCCAGTGCCTGCTTGAAGACAGCCAGGGGTTTGTTGGTAATCCCCCTGATGTATGCTGGGAGGCAGTTGAACAATCTTGGGCCCCTGACACTTATTGTGTTGTCCATGAACGTGCTAGTGGCAGCTCTGCTCTTCATTGGGGGGATGTTACATCGCCTGCCGAGTCTTTTGCTTTCGTAGGGAGTGATTTTTGTGTGCAAGTTTGGTACAAAGCCCTCGAGAATTTTCCATGTGTATATAATAATGTATCTCTCCCGCCTGCGTTCTAGAGAGTACAGGTTTAGGAACTTCAAGCGTTCCCAGTAGTTGAGGTGGTTTATCACACTTATGCGTGCGGTGAAGGTTCTCTGCACATTTTCAAGGTAAGCAATTTTACCCGCCTTGAAAGGTGCCGTTAGTGTGCAGCAATATTCCAGCCTAGATAGAACAAGCGATCTATAAAGTGTCAACATGGGCTTGGCATCCCTGGTTTTGAAGGTTCTCATTATCCATCCTGTCATTTTTCGAGCAGATGCAATTGCTACTTTGTTATGGTCCTTGAAGGTGAGATCCTCTGACATGATCACTCCCAGGTCTTTGACATTAGTTTTTCGCTCTATTGTGTGGTTGGAATTAGTTTTGTACTCCGATGAGATTTTAATGTCTTCACGTTTCCGTATCTGAGTAATTGAAATTTCTCATCATTGAACTTCATATTGTTTTCTGCATCCCATTTAAAGATTTGGTTTATGTCTGCTTGGAGTCTTGCAGTGTCTTCAACGGTGGACACTGTCATACAGATTCGGGTGTCATCTGCAAAGGAAGACACAGCACTGTGGCTTATATCCCTGTCAATATCTGATATGAGGATGAGGAATAGGATGGGAGCAAGTACTGTGCCTTGTGGAACAGAGCTTTTCACAGTATCTGCCTCAGACTTTACTCTGTTGACTACTACTCTTTGTGTTCTACATGTTAGGAAATTATAGATCCATCTACCAACTTTTCCTGTTATTCCTTTATCACGCATTTTGTGTGCTATTGCACCATGGTCACACTTGTCAGCCATGATCCTACACCTTCTCTCTCAGCCATGATCCTACACCTAATCTCTCAGCCATGATCCTACATCTACTCTCTCAGCCATGATCCTACACCTAATCTCTCAGACCTGATCCTACATCTACTCTCTCAGCCATGATCCTACACCTTTTCTCTCAGCCATGATCCTACACCTAATCTCTCAGCCATGATCCTACATCTACTCTCTCAGCCATGATCCTACACCTACTCTCTCAACCATGATCCTACACCTACTCTCTCAGCCATGATCCTACACCTACTCTCTAAGCCATGATCTTACACCTACTCTCTCAGCCATGATCCTACACCTACTCTCTCAGCCATGATCCTACACCTACTCTCTCAGCCATGATCCTACACCCACTCAGCCATGATCCTCCACCTACTCTCTCAGCCATGATCCTACACCCACTCAGCCATGATCCTACACCTACTCTCAGCCATGATCCTACACCCACTCAGCCATGATCCTACACCTACTCTCTCAGCCATGATCCTACTCCTACTCTCTCAGCCATGATCCTACACCTAGTCTCTCAGCCATGATCGTACACCTACTCTCTCAGCCATGATGCTACACCTACTCTCTCAGCCATGATCCTACACCTACTCTCTCAGCCATGATCCTACACCTACTCTCTCAGCCATGATCCTACACCTACTCTCTCAGCCATGATCCTACACCTACTCTCTCAGCCATGATCCTACACCTACCCTCTCAGTCATAATCCTACACCTACTCTCTCAGCCATAATCCTACTCCTACTCTCTCAGCCATGATCTTACACCTACTCTCTCAGCCATGATCCTACACCTACTCTCTCAGCCATAATCCTACACCTACTCTCTCAGCCATGATCCTACACCTTCTCTCTCAGCCATGATCCTACACCTACTCTATCAGCCTCGATCCTACACCTACTCTCTCAGCCATGATCCTAAACCTACTCTCTCAGCCATGATTCTACACATACTGTCTCAGCCATGATCCTACTCCCACTCTCTCAGCTATGATCTTCCACCTACTCTCTCAGCCATGATCCTACACCTACTCTCAGCCATGATCCTACACCTACTCTCTCAGCCATGATCCTACACATACTGTCTCAGCCATGATCCTACACCCACTCTCTCAGCTATGATCTTCCACCTACTCTCTCAACCATGATCCTACACCTACTCTCTCAGTAATGATCCTATACCTACTCTCTCAGCCATGATCCTCCACCTACTCTCTCAGCCATGATCCTACACCCACTCTCTCAGCTATGATCTTCCACCTACTCTCTCAACCATGATCCTACACCTACTCTCTCAGCCATGATCCTACACCTACTCTCTCAGCCATGATCCTACACCTACTCTCTCAGCCATGATCCTACACCTACTCTCTCAGCCATGATCCTACACATACTGTCTCAGCAATGATCCTACACCCACTGTCTCAGCTATGATCTTCCACCTACTCTCTCAGCCATGATCCTACACCTACTCTCTCAGCCATGATCCTACACCTACTCTCTCAGCCATGATCCTACACCTACTCTCTCAGCCATGATCCTACACCTACTCTCTCATCTATGATCCTACACCCACTCTCTCAGCTATGATCCTACACCTACTCTCTCAGCCATGATCCTACACCTACTCTCTCAGCCATGATCCTACACCTACTCTCTCAGCCATGATCCTACACCCACTCTCTCAGCTATGATCCTACACCTACTCTCTCAGCTATGATCCTACACCTACTCTCTCAGCCAGGTTATCATGCGCCAAGAATGCAGGAAATAGAAAGTAGATATAAATTTAGCTTTAACAAATGACGTGAGAAAATAAATGAAGTATAAGTCTGGTGCCAGCAATATCATAAAACAAATGGGTCATATTTTCAAATTAAGGAAGAACACTTGGAAAGGCATGGCGGGGGGAGAAAGAACTCAGAGGTAAACAATATATAAGACAAATAGGCGGCTGGAGATAAACACCATCAGCATACTTTTGCTCTTTCCACTGTATGTATGCAGTGGTTGGCGGTGTTTCATTCGTTGGGAGACGAGGCCAGTGTTTCCTGACAACACATGTGACCCCACGAACTAGAGCTTGAGGTCATGTGTCCGAGGCTTTATCAGTCTAGTATGTAGTTAACATTTAATGATCATATTATGAAAGGTGTTTTTATGTACAGTCACACACACACACACACAGGAGTGACCTAGTAGCGACCAGTGAAGAGGTGGGGCTAGGAGCTGTGATTCGACCCCTGCAACCACAACTAGGTGAATACACACACACACACACACAAATACATCTGCACAACTGACAGTGTTTCTCCTTGTTTGACAGAGTCTAGTGGAGGGTTGTCCTGCTGTGTCGCACATCTCCCGCAGTCACAGCACCTGCAGCGCTGACACCTGCCGCCACGACCCCTCAACTGTGTACACACAACTCTCCTACCTCGACTCCCCGAGATCCAACTCCTCCAACGGCTTCGCCACCAGAAGGAAAGGTCAGAGATCAGTGGTAGTATCTCTCTTTCTCTCTCTCTCTCTCTCTCTCTCTCTCTCTCTCTCTCTCTCTCTCTCTCTCTCTCTCTCTCTCTCTCTCTCTCTCTCTCTCTCCCTCGTCTTTTTACCAATAATTTTCTCATTATTCAAAATAAGCTTCCTGGTATATTAATCAGGTAAAAGTCTATATATCTGGGAGACACTGTAAGTGGAAAACTATTTATTCTAGGAAATTGTTTCTTTTAAAAAGCTACTGTTACTGATTATTAATAATAAGAGGAAAGGTAACTTAGCAGTTTTCTTGAAGTCCGCGGCACTGCTCTCCACTGCTCGGCACTGCTCTCCACTGCTCGGCACTGCTCTCCACTGCTCGGCACTGCTCTCCACTGCTAGGCACCGCTCCCCACTGCTCAGCACCGCTCCCCACTGCTAGGCTCCGCTCCCCACTGCTCAGCACCGCTCCCCACTGCTTGGCACCAGTCCTATTTTTTAATTTACCAAAATTGGATAAATCCTAAAAGTGCATCTACGGTATTCCATAATATTTATATCATAGGAAAAAAAGCTACCTCCTCTGTGTTTGCCATTCATGTTCCATCACACGGGATGGGTCACAGAGATGTGAGTTCAGGGATTCGAACCCCCGTCCATACCTTGAAGAAGAAAAAAAGATACGATTGTGTTATTCCGATTTATATGAAGCGATGACAATGGTGAAGAGGAGGTTGGACAGAAGTAACTTACCCATGAGGTGCGTGAGACTGGTTTCCAGGACTCTTCCACGCTCGCATCCTGGTCTATGGCCACGGTTCCCTGATTGCCTGCTGGTCAACCAGGCTGTTAGTGGTAGCGGCCCGTGGGCCACATAACCATCACAACTTGGACAACTAGTAAACAACTCACTTGGTTGATTAAATGACGAGGAATTCAGTATAAAAGTATGGTACAGAGGTCACACCAATATGATTTCCGGAGGACATGGAATGTTGTTAAAAATCTATAGTTGTTCTCACAGTACAGCAGTAGTTTGCAGACATAGCACACACTTGTCCTCCAGTTAGAACTCCGCACATTTCTTTAAAAAAGTTACAGTTGCGTTATGCGAAATGTGCGTTATGTGAAAAGACACAAACATCTATCAAATGAGATTATGAATCTCCAACTCTTCCGAAACTGGACACAAGCCAAAAATGCAGCGGGCATTTCCCGACTGGATGACCACACTGAGACGCTGGAACATGAAAGTGGCTGCCTTTGGGTCGTTAGTGGTGTCATTGATCCTGGAACCTAGTTCTTTGAGGAAACACAGGTATAGTTCCATGCTAAAAACCTTGTCATTCTTCCAGGGGTAGATAGTGATCCCACCAGGGCGGTTTGCGGGATAGTGAGAATTGCTGGATGCTAGGAAGAGGGGCTCTCAGCTCGGCACCCAGCTGAAGCGAGGCTCTTCTTGATGATGTCGTTGACCTCACTGAGTCTCACGTGCTAACTCTTGGTTTTGGAGCACTTTAGACCGTGTAGACTGACCATATTTGTTGGCTTGCACATCGCCGCAAATACACGTATATTCCTTGTGAATTGTGGCAGCGAGGCGCAGACCGACTGCAATACGGAAGGTTTGTGGGTCGAGACGTGTGCCCATTGTAGAAATGAAAACTGTTAGGAGGAAGTCTTCAGAAAGACGTGCACGCACAGATTGGACACTAGAAATCTTTTTATTGGACTTTGCACATTGTTTTACACCTTTTCAGCAATGGGGCTATTGAAACTAGACTGCTTGCAGGCCAACATTGCACTGGGTTTTGATACTAGAGCAGCGAGTCTCTTACTTGGTAATGACTCTGATGAAGCTTGGATCTTGTATTCCCGCTACACCTCCCAGGTCGTCTGGAAGGATTTGCTTTATTAGCTCGCCCGATGGTATGGAGAAGGATAAGAAAGCTGGCAGTGTAATACGAGAGGATTTACATATTCCCATCCACTAAGTCTGACTGGAAGTGACGCTTTCATCCACTGTCCATCTTCGTGGAAAAGATTCAGTACGCTTTCTAATATGAATTTTAAAAGAGTCATATTCCTTGAGTTTTGGACTGTCGAAGGTTGGGGATCATCTCAAGAAGTAGGTGAGCTTTGGGATGATCAGGAATCTGGCAAGTTGGTAGAAGGCAGCATGTGCATTAATGTCTTTAATCCTGCATTTCATCATTCTGAGGTTTGAGATTTTTTTCCTAGAATCATATCATAGGGATTGGATTCGAGAAGAGTGCTGTTGGCTGGATCAATGACTCGTGCTATTGGCAATGCGGCACTAGCTAGTATCCTCAATGAATTGAGAGTTGGTAGTTACTTTTCAAATTTGGTAGGGTTTAAAGATAAGTCTCTGATGTCTTTTATATTCCTGATTTCCTCTATGAGAGATTCTGTAGAGTCGGCCAGAGCACCATCATCCAAGAACCAGATGTTGAGCTCACTGGACAGTGTTCCTCTGACTTCCTTGATGACCAGACATAAAAGAAGAGGGGCCAGGGGGTCCCCTTGGTGCACACCTTCACTTGAGTCGATTTCATGTTCAGCAGACAAGAGTTTAGAAGTACTACTTTAATACAATTGGATGAATGGATATAAGGTAAACAAATGTCAATCCAAGAAGATCACTGAGAAGCTTTTATGTGAAATTAATCTCCTCATTAGCTACTTGCACACACATCATTCCTAACACTGTATTAATATTGGTAGAATTATCGACAATATGTTAAGTAAAAAGAGACAAATGCAGCTTTGACAAAACTCCTGGAGAGCGAAACGTTGCCACAATAAAATGTCACATTGGTTGCATTTGTGTTCTTTTCCTTAACATTCCTAACATTGTTCCAGAATATGGAGCAGAACTCTTCTCCAGGTTGTGGGACTGACCACCCCAAAACAAGGTCTTCCAGGGTGATGGACTGATTACATCGTCTTTACATCTCTACTGCGGCGTAGGCCAAATGCTACTGAATAAAGATACCTAACCGTTGCACACATGTGTCTTACCAACATGAATCCTGGTCCCGGATATATAGATGGTCGCCGCCTCTCTCAACATATTATCCGGTGCTCTAATCGCCAGATCACTCGTTAATTGACCTCTGCTTTCTCACTTTTATCTCTTAACTTGTCTTCCGTGTTTCATTTACTTTTTCCTGTCTTTTGACTTTCTCTTTATGTACGACTTTCTTTCTTTCCTATCAAAGCCCATGCATTAGGCCTTCAGCAGTGGCCTCTTTTTATTTCTTTGTTCCTTTGAGAGGCTTTCAGTGATGTGTGTTGTTAGAGGATGAGATTAACTCCCCATCCAGCCCCTGAAAATGTAATTTGAACTTTTATGACTTTTACAGCTTATACTACTACTATTAATAATTCTACTTTTACTAAACTTCTTTTCTTTCTCTTCCTTTTTGCTGATCTGTCTTCTACTCTAACCTGCTTTTATCTCTTAGTTGTAACTTGACAAAGGTTCGTTCTTTAACCATTATCAAAACACCTGCCTAAAGTTTCCTCAGCAAATAATAATAATAATAATAATAATAATAATAATATTATTATTATTTTTATTATTATTATTATTATTATTATTATTATTATTATTATTATTATTATTATTATTAATAAATTTAATATTTATGTTGATGTCTTCATCCAAATTCTTCGCGAGATAAAAAAAAATCGAATTTCATTAAAAAAAAGGTAAGAAAAACACTCAAATCTTAAGGCAATCAATAACATCATGAAGATGGAGACAACATTTTTTTGTGTGCTAAAATTATTAACTGTAAAATCGACTTTTTTTGGTCTAAATGGTTTACAAAAAATACTTGTTTTTCCGTGGGTAAGTTTAGGCGTTAACAAGATTACCTTAACAATATAAACATGAAAGAGAATGTAATTACAGAGTTTCAGGAACCCATCACCTGAACTACTCGCAAAACACCGCCGAAACCTCTCCGGTAAACAGAATTGGTGGTGGTAGTGGTAGGGCTTTTTATTGTGGTGGTGGTGGTAGTAGTGGTTGTTATGATTTTGTAGTATCGGTGGTGGTGGCGGTAGTTGCCGTGATTGACTAGCAACGAATGAGATAGCAAATCACTTAGAACAAAAGAAAATATATATATATATATATATATATATATATATATATATATATATATATATATATATATATATATATATATACATACGCACTGCAATTAGCCGAGCTTCGACCACATTCACCTCTCCCCTACCATGCCTCATAACGTTAGGTACGCTTCACTAACGCCGGACACATTTCATGGTTGGAAAGTCTCAGGACTAGTTCAGCGTCAACGAGCAGTACAAATACGAATGCAACCACTTGTTTTGGTAGTTGCATTGATATTTGTGCTGCACATTGGGCTGGCATTAATGGGAGAAGAATGAAATAGTCCTGCAGCTTTCCAATTTTCGCATTGTACCCGATGTTACGGGGAACGTTGCTAACTGTCTCGCAAGTTACGTAGTGTTATGTGCCTCAGTGGCAGTGTGGATTAAGACGTCAGGCTTCTGGTCAACTGCTCTCGTGGCAGCCGAAATACCAGTGTTCGAATTTCGCCCAGTAGCAGTATGTTCTCTCCTCTATACCTAGTCGTTTTCATAGTTGCATTTATATATACACGTTTATCACATGTATATACGTATATATGTCGTGCCTAATAAACTGAATCGTCAAGTTTGGCCTATTTGGCAAGAGTTCATTTTGCCGAATAATCCGAAAGAAATTTTTTTTATGCCATAAATAAGCGGAAATCGTTCTGAACATAACGGAAAAAATGTATATCATAGATTTAATGTAATATTAAATATATTTAAGTTGACCTATGATATATATATATATATATATATATATATATATATATATATATATATATATATATATATATATAATTTAGCCTCCCAAAAACTGGTTTTTTTAGGGAGGTTAGGTAAGGTTTCTAAGTTATTTTGGTCCAAAAATAATAATAATTATATCATTGTTAATGAAAAAATAGCTATCAGTCTGTAAAAATATTTTTGGAAAAGTTTAATTTTTAAGGGAATTCGGTCTATTCGGCTAATTTAGTACGATATACGGTAGACCGTCGATTAAAACGTTTTCTCCATTAAACTATTGTTAAATTGCGGCATATTTTCATTTTACACTTCGTAAAATTCAATTTAAACGGTTCTGCTTCTCGGTAGGGGAAAAAAAATCAGCGGCGCAAGCTGGACGGCGGGGACCTTCCCCTCTGTAGTGAGCGCTAGGCAGCCTGACTATGGGTCAAGCCATTGTCTTTTGCGGGTGAGGTCTTGCGCTCTGTATATACACGTCCAGTGAGCGACCCAACGTTGTCTGTGAATCTGGTTTTGGTCTTTTCATTACCATACATTGCATCTGCCAAGGAACCATGGCACCCAGGAGGCATGCAAGTGATGCAGAAAGAGGCAAAACATAGTTTAAACGTTCAAGTCTTGGAACAAAAAACAAAGGTGCACCAATTAATTTTAGCTTTATTAGAGAAAAGGTCTTACAGTTGTTTAAAACAGTGTGTGATGAGGAAGGAAGGTCTGAAGAAGAGTGTGTTTTTAGCACAGGCTGGTTCCACAAGTTAAAGTTACATAATAGGTTACATAATATTAAGTTTTCTGGTGAAAGTGCATCAGCTGACCACATTCAGCAGCAAGTAATTTCCCTGCTGAATTGCAGGAAATTAGTTCTGAGGGAGGCTATAAGCCACATCAAGTGTTTAATGCTGACGAGACGAGTGTTTTTTGGAAGAAAATGCCAACAAGAACTTACATCAGTAGCAAAGGATCGTTTCACCTTGCTCCTTTGCGGTAATGCGTCAGGTGATTTCAAGTGTAAGCCCATGGTTATTTACCGGTCCAAGAATCCTCGTGCTCGGAAAGTTGTAGATAAAAACACCTTACCAGTAATTTGGAGGTCAAAGCAGTCAGCATGGATGACAGAGGAAATATTTATTGACTGGTTTAAGCATCACTTTATTCCTTAAGTCAAGTTTTAAATGTACACCAAGAACCTTGCATTCAAGGCTCACTTCATTCTCGATAATTCCCGTACTCATCCACAAGCTTTGCTGGATCTGACCCCACATGCAAAAGTTGTATTTTTACCTCCAAATCTTTAATACAACCACTGGATCGGGGAGTTATTAAGTCATTCAAGTGTAACTTCACATGAAAAGTGATGAAAAAATTAGTTGCATCAATGGACTCTGATTCCAACCTGGCAGCACCAAGCTTCTCAAATAAATGTAATATTGAAGATGCCATCATCTATGCTAGAAGTGCATGGAATGAAGTATCCCAGTCAACATTAAATGCAGGCTGGGGAAAAGTTGTGGCCTGTTAATTCTTTCACTGGTTGTCCCTCACTTGAGAGTCAGGTTCAGGAAATTATTCAGCCGGCAAGGAGATTACCAGGTGATGGCTTTGAAGATATGAATGAAGATGTAAATGAGCTCATAGAAGATGATAATGAGGAGGACAGGAGTCCAGAGGAAATGTTGGCAGAGCTCAATGCAAAGATACAAGGGAGGCACATAACAGAAGATGAAGAAAAACAGTTAACATTGCAACAGTTGCGTGAGCAGTTCCATAAAAATAGGTAAAATTACAAATTTTTCACTGAAGAGGACCCTGACAAATCTAGAAACAGTGGTCTGAAACGGGGTCTACAGCAGCTGAGGAAGCCTTACCGTCAGCTATATAATGTACTGCAGGGTAAAAGAGCCCAGAGATCCATTACAGAATTTATGCACACAGTACAACCATCGATTTCAGTACTAGAACCTCAACTATCCACTTCTGTCGACAACCAACAACCATCCACCTCAGCCCAGTAGGGTCACAACATCCCTCTCCACTTTCTTCACAATCCTCAACAAACACCAGCAACCACAATTTAAGGCAAGAAATATTGTTTCTGTTTCATTTTTAGCCTTAAACAACAGAAAAAACATACATTGTAACAATAATGAACAACAACTGCATTATTGTTTTTATTTTTGTAAGAACTTGAGACCTAAAAAAAAAAGTTGTTTGGCTTTTTTGGGGGTCCCAGGAATGTAACCTTATTTTTCTTATAAGTTCTTCAGTTCTTCGTCTAACACTGCATTTTCAGGAACTTAACTACCGTCTTAATTGACGGTCTAATGCATATATATATACAGTGGAACCTCGACTTACGAGTTTAATCCGTTCCATGCCCTAGCTCCTAACTCTATTTGATCGTATATCAAATCAATTTTCCTCATTTAAATTAATTTTAAATCCCATTAATCTGTTCCAGCGGAATTCCTGCTCTCTGGAGGCAGAACAAAATACTTCAATATGACGCTAATATCAACTCTATGGCTTATTTATCTATCACAATTCTTCTAATATGAGATAATAAACAATATAAATAACATAGAAACATGATATATACTCTAGAATGAATAAAATATGTCATTATGTGACTAGTGGTGGCGGCGGCGGCCGTACCGCTCCAGCTGACTATATCTTCCCATGCTCTTATAAGAGAAAACGGAGTGTTTGTGAGGCTAACTGCACTATCTCACTAGTTTCATAAGGAAAACGCTGAAACAATGTACGTATTTATAAATAACAAATATTGTATAAAAACATAATAGAATGTAAAGAAATAAACTGGTTTTATAAAGTGTACGTACATATATACCTGGGAGAAGAGATGGAGGGTTGAGGATTGAGGGTGGAAGATAGGCAGAGCGGCGTCCCTCAACCCACAACCTGCACATCGCTTGTTTATCTGTGATTTTATGCTTTAATTCTATGGAAATCATCCTCTTTTTCTTCTCAGCACTGTCCTTTGTACATACTTTCTTAGGACCCATGGTTAGAAAAAAAGAAATTTGGCTAAATAGCTGAAATAATGCAAGCAAAGCAGGACAAAAATGCTTCCTCAGCGAGGGTAAACAGTGCACTGCACCAATTAGTGGCAACTAGTGAAGTTACATATATATATATATATATATATATATATATATATATGGTCCTTGGTTTCTATGATGAGTCATTATATGTTTGTTCCCATAGGCTCGGAGACCCATGCCTCATAGGGAAAGAGTGCATCTAAGTTCCTTAAGGAGCTATGCAAAAGACTCATCAGGGTAACTAGGGATCCCAGGACAGCTAGTTTTCTGTTCCAGCGACTCAGCACTGCTGTTCAGAGGGGTAATGCCTGCTGTATTTTGGGCACGCGCCCCAGCTCTGAGAAGTTGGATGAGATTTTCGCATTATAATCAGTGACAAACACGTAACAATATGTACTAGACATGTATCAATGACACATCATATACTGTGTATGCCATCTTTATATCAACAATGTATCTCTTATATCGTATTATGTAATAAAATATACCTATTGGTAAAAAAGAACAAAAAGATGGGGTGGTAGGGGAAGTGGAATATTCAAATGGCTTAAGGAAGAAATCCAAATATTCTTCCTTGAAGCCTTTTTATCCACTTCTCCGAGGCTATGGGTCCCACAATTTACACCAGAGGTGGACCCCCATCCTAGATACGTATATATATATATATATATATATATATATATATATATATATATATATATATATATATATATATATATAAAATCCAGGTGATGACATTGAAGATATGAAGAAAGATGTAAATGAGCTCATAGAAAATGATGATGATGATGAAGACAGGAGTCCAGAGGAAATGTTGGCAGAGCTCAATGCGAAGATACAAGGGAGGGACGTAACATGCAATGGAAATTGACCCAAATATTGGGTATGGGGAACTACCAAACGAATATTTTGAAGCAGCGTAAAGGAGGTTTTGTGGGAGAGAGGCTTGGACTTCCAGCAAGCATGCGTGAGCATGTTAGGAGTGAATGGAGGCGAATGGTTTTTATGACCTGACGAGCTGTTGGAGTGTGAGCAAGGTAATATTTAGTGAAGGGATTCAGGGAAACCGGTTAGCCAGACTTGAGTCCTGGAAATGGGAAGGCCACTTTAAAGGAGGAGTTTTGGGATATTGGCAATTTGGAGGGACTTCTAAACTGTCGTATCTGAGCGCCTCTGCAAAGACAGTGATTATGTATGAGTGAGGTGAAAGTGTTGAATGATGAAAGTATAAACCATACCACGGGTGGGGTTCGAACCCGCGGTCAGAGAGTCTCGAAACTCCAGACCGTCGCGTAAGCCACTGGGCCAGCTAGCTTCAATAAGATTCATCCAATTAGGTATATTTCTACACCATAGGACATTGTGACTAGCTGGGGGCTCGATCCTGTGTTGTTTTGGCCCGTCTCATGGTGAGTGAAAATTCCACTGGTGTGGAATTGTATGTAGGATGTATGTAGGATTGTATGAGACCATACAATCCTACAAGAATCACGCATCCAGCAGAGCTAGGTGTTGTACCGTGATCCGAGGACATACAATGGTGTGGGTGCCTCAGAGCTAATTTCATTCTACTCCCCGTTTGGTGTACTAGCCTCCACAAGCAGTATATATACAGTGCCCGGAAAAAATCTATACACGAGATTTTGGTGCATACAATTCCCTCACGTTTCCGCCATAGGAAAAGTGTGATAATGTAGTGTACTGGAACCCATCTTGCTCCATTGTTCCCCCCATGCCATGCTTCAGTGCTCTGCCAGAGCTCGGTGAGGTAGTAGGTTTGCTGCGTTGTTCCTCAGTGCCCCTTTTTTCACTCGACCACGAATTTTGCCATGCTATATCTCAGCTCCAAGTGGTCAGAGTGGGTCGAACTAAACTTCCAATTGCAGAGAGGACCCGTGCACTCACCCTATTAGAGCATGGTATGTCTGTGATACGCGTAGCCGCAGACCTGAAGGTGACGAGGATGGCAATTTACAACCTCAAGAAAGCAGCTGCCTCACTCCCACCTGGTACAGTACCACCCAAAAAGACTTAAAAGACTTCTCTTTGCACAGACAAGACCCTGAAGAGGGAAGTGTTGTCAGATCCTGCCATAACAGCCACAGATCTCAAGAAAAAGCCAGATGGGAGTGAGGCAGCTGATTTCTTGAGGTTGTAAAATGTGAGCACATTAAAATGCTGTTAAGAGAGCTAACCTCATCTATATCATACAGTGTTAAACCACACTAATAATAATTAACTCATTGTGTAAATAGCATTATAGACGTGGGGAAATTATTTAGCTGAGGTCACAGATTTCGAGATGATGAAGCCGAGTCTTTGTAGTGTTGAAGACAGACCTGTGAAGTTCTAAGAGGTGAGATGGTGGTTGGTTAAGTCAGTGTTCTCTGATTGCAGGGTAAGTAGAAGGGTTAGTTGGAAAAGATCTACCCATGTGCTCATAAATATGGTGCTTCAAATTTCATGTGGTGTTACTCACATATCGAACACTATAGCTCAAACCGAACATTTGAACAAATAGACAACACCAGATCACAGGGTAAGAGGTCCGTACTCTTTAATACACTACTAATATTATATGTAAATTAGTGAGCCCAAATTGAGTTAATTTGGGGAAGGAGTTCCTTAATATATCACGTTATTCTTTATGAATATAAAAGCTCGAATATCCTAAATAAAGTAGCTTAATGTACTGCAGATCTTTGGAATAAAAAAAATTTCGGGATGCTATGCAATAATTTACTTGGATAAGTATTTTGTAAATAAATAATCCAACACATACTTAACTTCAGTATGAAATAATTTATAGGTTGAATATATGTCACAAGCCCTACTAATAAATGGACAGAAACATTGACGGTTTTCAATATACAGAAGTTGTAAAGCTGTCATTGTTACTGGTGATTTAAAGTATCTAGAAATGGAAATTTGGAATTTTCTTCAGATTCACTAGTAAGTTTCAAGCTAACTTGCTTAGAGTTAAGAAATGTTACAAATTTATTAACATGTGATCAGTCCTTAGAGAATGAAAAGTGTTATCGACATAACTGGAATAATACAGGGGTTTGAAGCCTAGTGGACATCTGTCTAACCATAATTCTTCGCATTTGCAAACATAGAGTGAGAAGTTACCTCATATCTGCCCCATCTATTTGAGAATACACGTTATTGTTAAATGGAGACATTCAGTCTGAAGTTACAGTTCCTAAGAATTTAAATTGCCATCAATCTATGTTAATTTATCTAATAATACATTCATAATGTCTTTCAAGTGTATGTTTGTAAATACTGACTCAGCACCTATACTAGCCATACAAACAAACTTATCAAATTTTGAAGAAAATCATTCTTTTGCAAATTTAAAAAAAAAATGCTATTGTAAATTCATTTTATGTAAATAAAGACAGAAATAGCATCAGAAATATAGGAATATAATAACTGAAAGTTTCAATGGAAGATATAATTGTTCGTATAGGAAAGCCAGGAGTAATGTTAGGCAAGGCAAACATTACTCCTGGTCTTGTGCCAGCTGCAAATAACTCGTTGTAACTAATTTCCCCAGTTTTGTCGTTAATGCTTCGTAAAATTCTTTCCAGTTTATCTTCCAGCTTTAAAATATTAGAAGTTACTTTTACTTGCAGTAACCTAAATTCAGATAAGTCTTAAAAATTCATTAACTTTAGTATGATAATCTGATTTATTTAAAATAACCACTCCTCGTCCTAGTGATGACAATATTAGCCTCATCTTTTAACTTTTCTAATTGGAAATTTCTGTATTTCTTATAACTTCCCTGTTAAGAAATTTATATTTTTCTCAAGTGTGGAATTTAAATTACCCTCACAATTTTTACTTTGTGACATAATTTATCGTAAGTCAAAAAAAAAGAAAAGGAAAAAAAAATGAAAATGACTAACTCTAGTTACAGGCAATTCAAAATTCAAGCTTAATGCCAAGACATCGTTTTCTGCCTTTGTTAGAGATCTTAGGTAAATCAATACCTGAGTGTTAACTTGTACACTTGTTTACAATTTGTTAACGTTTTTAAAGAGTGAGTTTTAGCTGTCTTGTTAGTATTTTAATGTGTTAATTTAATTTAGTGTGAATTTATTTTAACAAAGCTTTTGAGTGTGTTTCACCCAGCTGTTCTGCCTGAAAAAGTGGTTTTTTTTTTTTTACATTTTAGCACTGATGATGGGCTTCTAGACTCCGAAATATCCGAAAATTGAAAATAAATGAGGACATTTTTCTACGGTATTGACATAGGAAACGAGCTGATCAGACATTCTCGTACAAGACCAGCTGGTCAGACACACCAGACCAGCTGGTCAGACACACCAGATCAGCTGGTCAGACACACCAGAAGAGCTGGTCCGATATACCAGGTCAGCTGATCAGAAATACCAGACCAGCTGGTCAGATATACCCGACCAGTTGAGCAGACATAGCAGACCAGCTGCTCAGATGTACCGAACCCTCTGATCAGACATACCAGAACAGCTGATCAGAGACACCAGATGGTCAGACATAATTGGTTTCCAGTTAAAGTAAATTAGTTATTGAGAACCAAACATTCACGTCAAAATGAAATCCTGTGAGATAATGCCCTATAGATATTTTAAAAGAATTAAATGCTAAATACGCGAACTATGACGCAAAATTATCATGTTTGAGAACAATAAAAGGAAATGAATATCTAAATATATCTAAATATGGGTAAACATAATAATAATCTAATTGCACTGTGCAATTAGATTACGTTGCTCTGAATATATATCAGTAATAAATTTTCAACTAGAAAATGATGTGAATCATTGAGGTGGAGCCGTTGTGGCTTCAGGCTCGGGTTCAGTTTCAGCTGAACCTGAGTGGATGTGGAACCTGATAGTAGGCAACAGTGAACTAGAATAGGAAATTGAAATGTGTTTTATTTCTTATTAAGATAATCTTTAAGTTTAAACAATACATTTAGTTTATGGTGTATCCCAGAAGGGGCAACTTTAAAAGGTTGCCTGAATTTTTTTTCTTCCTCCAACTTTACGATTTTCCTTCGCTAATAACTTGTCGAATCCCTTATCCTATTGGATTAAAATTTTGAACGCCTGGGCATGGTAACGAGAACAAGATTCTAGAAACAGATGGCATGTGAAGGTGCCCTATGACCAAAGTTAATGGACCTATTCCCGCATCCTGAATGGCTTGAATAATTTCCAAAACCCTCAGTAGTGTTGCTTCAAACGTGCATAGAAGGTGCCTCAATTCGACTATACCATAGAGTGAAATGCATGTATATAGGTCCAGATTTCACCATTTTTTGTAAGATTGTGAGAAATTTTGGATCCCGTTTCATCATTACGATCAAAATATATGAGTCTACCAGTGCTCGACAAAATATCACCACACAAACAACTAGTGCTAAACTACACACCACTATGCATGAAACTAGTGCAGAACAGATCAACACTATCCATGAAACTAGTGCAGAACAGATCAACACTATCCATGAAACTAGTGCAGAACAGATCAACACTATCCATGAAACTAATGCAGAACAGATCAACACTATGCATGAAACTAAGACTAGCTGAAAACGACTATGCAACCAACCAATGTTAAACTGTCTCACGTCCCCAAACCGGGGCTGCCGCCGTACTATGCCTCTGGCCAGTGCGGCGGCGGTGCCGGAGAATAGCAGGAGATAGCTTCCTACCTATACATAGATTTCGCACCTCAGCCTTCGCGGTGAGAGGTTGCTCTACTGTGCTGCCCTCTTCAGGTTTTCTCCCATACCAGCAGTTGGTAGCCAGTATGGCGGAGAGAAACCGGCGTCGGAGGAACACTGTCTGTGTAGAGTTAACCCGTGGGTCACTGTTGGGCTCTACCCTACCTGTTCTCCTGCCGCAGATTTTACGAGAGACGTACGCAATTGAGAACAGTGATTTGTACGGAGTGTCCCTTAATGGTGTGAAACGAATCTTTGTTAAGTTCACGTCATCAAATGTATACGAGAGAGTGGTGGAGAATTTCGAGGATGCTCGGTTCCAGGTCACCCCAGCTGTGGAGGTTTGTCTCCACGATGTGTCACGGACGTATACATATGTCCGTGCAAAGAATGTCCCATTTGAGGCGGACGATCATGACATAAGAAAAACTTTTGAGGCGTATGGGACAGTCTACTCTGTAACGATGGGACGGTGGACCAGCGGCCCTTATGAAGGTTTACCAGAAGGCACTTACGTCATCAAAATGTCTCTGAAGCAGCCTATTCCGTCGTATGTCATGTTAAGTGAGTTTAAAACACAGTTGTACGTCACGTACAATGGTCAATGCCGTACGTGTCGCCTTTGTGGTTTAGCCGGCCACGTCGCTGCGCAGTGTGAACAGCAACAGCGAGCTGAGGCGAGGCGTCATGATTACCCTTCAACGACACCGGGCGAGTTTCATATCGGAGGAGAGACGAAAAAGCGGAAGTCTCACAACGCATGGTCAGATGAAGAGCCCGTGGCAACACTAGATGAATCGCCATGTGCAACGTTACCATCGTCTTCTGTCTACTAGACCGGCAGTTCCCCAGTCGTTCACTCAAAGTGGGGCTTACTGCAACGACGACTCCGTATCTTTCCATGTACGAGACATAGGACTCGAAGTATCTCCTATACCAAGTGAAGAGAGTGAAATCCCTGATGTAAATTTAAGTATAGGACCTGTAACTCCAGACAATAGTGAAGTTGGTACTCCGGTTACAGTGTTGGAAGTACCAGTGAGCGTTCATGCAGAGGCGACGCCTCCGTCAGTTCGTTCGGCGGACTGTCCATCAAGGAAGAGGAACGCAGTGTCAGACGAGAGCGATGACATCTTAACTCCCGAACAGAGACCTGGGAAAAAGCAATGGGTCGAACCTACGAGACAAGACGGGTCGAGAGTCCTTCCTAGTACAGGTATAGAAGAATCGACCGGTCACGGTAGAGAAGTTGAGACGGGAGACGTATCACTTGATACGCCAGTAACGACGATGCCGCATCCAGATCGAGTCCTCTTTATATCATCACCTTCAAGTGTGTGACTATAAATGTCAATGGCATATGTGATAGGATTAAACGAGGTGCTGTTGTGGAATTTTTGCGCAGATGTAACGCTGATGTAGTGTACATACAAGAATATAATTTCCGTGACGTCAGTAAATTGAATGTGGATGGGTATAGAGTGTATGGCACAAATTCACTAAGATTGAAAGGAGGTGTTGCTATTTGTATTAAGGAGTTAAGCCCGTTTCATGTGACACGACAGGAAGTTGACGTGGAGGGTAGAGTCATGCGTGTCGATGGACGGTGGGGTACAGTTCCGGTTTGTTTCATTGTTGTGTACGGACCGGCCGATAGTGCTATGCAAGTGAAAACCCAGTTTTATAGTGATGCCTTAGTATATCACTTGCGTTCGCTGCCAGTTGTTACAATAATGGGCGGCGACTGGAATTGCGTGGTTCGGCGTAAAGATGTTGATCCTCCGGGGAAAGGGTATTATTGCCACTCTTAGGTGACATGATACGTAATGTAGGCCTTGTTGATGTTGGTGGCGACATAATTGGTGGCGTAGCGCACACGTTTGTTCGGCCTGGATATGCAGCGCCTTGATAGAATTTATGTGTCAAGAGGTGTGGTTGTACAGAACGTTGTTCATACCGATGTGGGTTGTACAGATCATCGTGCTGTGGTAGCTAATTTAACTTGGGACGGGTTGCCAAAAATTTTTCCAAGGTTCTGGAAGATGAATGTGTCACTATTAAAGAAAGCGGAGGTGAGGTCACTCTTATGCAAGTGTGGGAAAAGGCAATGCAGAGTCGTAACGATAGCCGTGATGTAATTGACTGGTGGGATACTGTAGGGAAGAGTATAGTCCGCGATTTTTTGTTGGTCAAAGTAAAGTTGATTATCAGATGCGTACTGGGTACATGGCATATATTCAAGGACAGCTTGATGCATGCTATCTCCCCAGAGCGTCTTACCCGGTAGCGGAGATTGAAGCGCTCAGGACTACGTTGTGTACATTACACAATGAACGGTTTAATGGAGCTAGAATCACTAGCGGGGTTGAAGCAGTGCTATGGGGACATCGGCCTTCCGCTTATGTTTTGCGGGCTCAGAGTCGCCGTCGGCGGGCGACATCCATTATGAGCATGCAACATCGCAAGGCGTGGCAGGGTATCATCCGGATAATAAATTAACAAGTACTGAGAGTATAGGGTTTTATGTTGACGAATATTTCCGTAAACATACTATGAGTCAAGGAGTTAGCTGGCAGGCGGTCGAGTCGTTCGGTAATCACATACCTTGTAATATAACCGAAGATGACAGGGTAACACTAGGTGGGATGATTACGGCTGATGAAATTTGGACGGTCATACAAAGTATGAATGTAGGTAAATCCCCTGGGATTGATGGTATCCCCAGTGAATTTTATTTAGAGTATTGGAACGTTCTTCGAGATTTTCTTGTAACACTGTTTAACGAAATGAAGGCATGTAGAAGGTTAGGGCACTTCAGAAAACAGGAGTAGTTGTGTTAGTCCCGAAAAATGATGAGTGTTGTTTTATAACGGATTATAGAATGATTTCTTTATTGTGTTGCGATTATAAAATCTTCGCTAAAATTTTAGGGAATCGTATTAAGGTAGTCATCGATAAAGTAATACATGAAGGACAACGTGGGCTTCCTGGACGATCGATGCATTATGGACACAGTGTCCTCACACGCCATATCCGTGAATGTCAAGAAAGTGATCAGATTGGAGCGCTAGTCGCGATCGATTGGCAGGCAGCGTTCGATACAGTAGAACGTGAAACCCTTTGGACTTTCATGAAATGGCAGGGTTTTGGACGAGAAATAATTGATTGGGCGCGTTCTTTGTACGATGGAGCGTGTATGCAGGTTCAGATTAATGGTCGTCTTGGTAATAAAATTACCGTTAACCGTGGCATCCGTCAGGGTTGTCCAATGTCACAATTGTTCTTTGGACTTCTTCAAGATCCTTTTATAGAGCCGTTGTTAGTTTAAATCAAGTACCGTGTGTTGGGTTACGTAATAAACAGATGGTGCGTATAATTGGATACGTGGACGATACGACAGTAGTTCTAAACGGATTAGATGAAATGGGTGCCGTTCAGGAAACAGTTAGGGCGTTTGGACCAGCGTCTGGCATGCGGAGTAATCCTAAAAAAACAGGTGTTTTGCTACTAGGTCAACCAGCGACCGTACACGAGAACCGGCAGCAGGTGTGGCCCAGAGTATCCCATTTAAAGATCTGTGGCATCGAATATACGAATAGTCTCGTTGAGATACAAAAGCGAAACTCTTCTACTGTCGTTGATAAAGTCATTCTCCGTATGTCCACTCTGAGAGCGAATGGTTTGACGTTCACCAGCGAGTGGTGGTTACGAACGCACTGCTCTACGCCAAAGTGTGGCACGTTGCGCGACACTTTCCTATAGCGCGTGTTGATGTGCAGAGGTTGTTAGCACGCGTTTATCGATTTGTGTGGGGTAGTGGTTGTAATTGGTTACGGCGAGACGTAGTGTGTTTACCGGTAAAATGTGGAGGTCTCGGTTTAATTGATTTACGAATACATGCCATAGGAATGTTTGTGAAAGGTGTTTATTTGACAGCGATTTCGCATGGTACGATGTCCCTTCCAGCATTGCATGAATATGTTTGTAAGTGGTACAGCGGAGACGAATGCCGCATTGGGATAGACTTTCTCCGCTGCCTTGTTTATGCGCGACAACCGGGAAATATGCCCATACGAGTTCTTATACGGGGTGTGGTACGGCCTGTTGTTCCGCCAGTGCATTGCCTTTTTCCTGTGTACGAATGGTCAGGTATTTGGAGACGTTTCGCTGAATTACATATTCATCCGAAGGTGCGCGAAGTATATTATAAGTTCTTACATAACATCCTACCGTCAAAAGTGGTATTATATAATCGACGCCTCATAGAAGGGGAAATGTGTCCTGCTTGCGGAGCGATCGCGGATTCTTATCATAGTCTATATTTTTGTGAAAGCTTAGAGTCTAGACGAGAGTTGCTCGGTAAAGTAATACGTGTTGTCGGGGGACGCGGTATTCAAAGTCTTCGAGCACTAAGTCTAGACATAGGTGGAATTTCATCTATCGTACAAAGAACGATTGGATATATAGTTACTGATTATGTATATACCTTGTGGGTGTGTGCGAGAGGTCTGCCAATGATTGTATACAGGTGCTTGCTGTGTATCACACCAAATGTGGCAACAAACTCCTGTCTGGCCGCAGTGGCCAGTCGAGTTTCCAGTTGAATATCAGGAATTCACAGTCCGGTCATTATTACGACTCGTCGAGTGAAGGGGAAAACTGGCTTAACTCCTTCATGTATGTAGGTATATCAAGGGGTCGATTGATTACTCTTGACTGATTTTATATTCCAGTAGTGTGCGATTGTTGATTACATTGAGATGAAGCTGTCTCTTTTACCGTACTTGTAACTTTCCATTTTACGGTTATACTTATATTCTGTTTTGTTCACAAGTATTCTCTCATTGTATAATTATACGTACATGAATATGAATGTATAGTGTATTTCATTGGTATATATTTTCTTGAGAGTGGATTGAAAGGTGAGGTAGTGGGTACGGGGCGGTTACTCGCCACCCACAGCTGTAATAAGCATGAGAGTTCCATGTTATTCAGCCTAGTGCTGAAGCAGAGTATCATATTTATTATATTATAAATGGCGAAAAGTGTATCCGCTTACCTATTGAGGAATTAATGTATTGCTGTGAGAGAAAGGGGGGGGAGTGGTCGGGTGGGCTGAGAGAGTAGCATTCTGCTACTTTCATGTAATTCTTGAATTGTACAAATATATCCATTGTTTACTCATTGTACTATTAATATTGTAATAAAGTGTTATAAACAATACAGATTCAATACAATGTAGGTGGAGGGTGGGGGTAGTCTTCGAGGATAGGTAGTTATCACCCTGCTGTTGTATGGTAGGGTGAGTAGTAGAGATGCTGGTATGTTGTATTGCATCTGTAGAAAATCTCTTTTATATATTTATTATATACCTGTAATGATGAGTTTTAAATAAAATATAAAAAAAAAAAAAAAATGTTAAACTGAAGACCACTGTGCAAACAACCATTGCAGGAGAGATCACTATGCCAATCAACCAAGGGTGGACAGGACTTCCATATACAAATCTAGACTAAGAACTATACCAGACATTCACTTCTAGACGAAACACCACACAGCAAACAACCGGTGCTCGACTGAACACCCTCTATGTAAACAAATAGTACTAGACGCATCAACACGACCTATTATTCAAAATAACCGGCATGGAAACATCCTTTTATTTCCCCAACACAAAAGCACTGAAAACAAAAGTTGTTCATATAAATCAAAGTGCAATAATTGCACTTTGTATACCAGCAATAATAAAATATCTGGAACCTTTTGCGCAGCGAAGTCTGGATACTAAATTGCAATATGGATATATGATAATAATATGGATATAATATATATATATATATATATATATATATATATATATATATATATATATATATATATATATATATATATATGTCGTGCCGATTAGGTAAAACTGGTCAATTAGCAAGAACTCATCTAAAATTAAGTCCTTTCTAAAATTTTCTCTTATACGTTTAAAGATATATTTTTTTCAGTTATGTTAATGTAAGAATTTATAATTTTGTACCAAGAGAAACTTTGAAAACCTACCTAACCTTATTACAACAAGCGCAATTTAATTTAGGCTAACCCAACTAAATATATTTTAGATACGTTAACATTAATTTAATAATACACAAACACAATGAAATATATTTTTTTCGTTATGTTCAGAATGATTTTGGCGAAATTATTGCATACACAAATTTTCACTTGTCTTATATGGCAAGGTGAGCGTTGCTATTTAAGCCAAAATAGCAAGTTTTACCTAATCGGCACGACATATATATATATATATATATATATATATGTCGTGCCGATTAGGTAAAACTGGTCAATTAGCAAGAACTCATCTAAAATTAAGTCCTTTCTAAAATTTTCTCTTATACGTTTAAAGATATATTTTTTTCATTTATGTTAATGTAAGAATTTATAATTTTGTACCAAGAGAAACTTTGAAAACCTACCTAACCTTATTACAACAAGCGCAATTTAATTTAGCGTAACCCAACTAAATATATTTTAGATACGTTAACATTAATTTAATAATACACAAACACAATGAAATATATTTTTTCGTTATGTTCAGAATGATTTTGGCGAAATTATTGCATACACAAATTTTCACTTGTCTTATATGGCAAGGTGAGCGTTGCTATTTAAGCCAAAATCGCAAGTTTTACCTAATCGGCACGACATATATATATACATGTATATGTCGTGCCGATTAGGTAAAACTGGTCAATTACCAAGAACTCATCTAAAATTAAGTCCTTTCTAAAATTTTCTCTTATACGTTTAAAGATATATTTTTTTTATTTATGTTAATGTAAGAATTTATAATTTTGTACCAAGAGAAACTTTGAAAACCTACCTAACCTTATTACAACAAGCGCAATTTAATTTAGCGTAACCCAACTAAATATATTTTAGATACGTTAACATTAATTTAATAATAAACAAACACAATGAAATATATTTTTTTCGTTATGTTCAGAATGATTTTTGCGAAATTATTGCATACACAAATTTTCGCTTGTCTTATATGGCAAGAAGAGCGTTGCTATTTAAGCCAAAATCGCAAGTTTTACCTAATCGGCACGACATATATATGTCGTGCCGATTAGGTAAAACTGGTCAATTAGCCAGAACTCATTTAAAATTAAGTCCTTTCTAAAATTTTCTCTTATACGTTTAAAGATATATTTTTTTCATTTTCGTTAATGTAAAAATTTTAATTTTGTACCAAGAGAAACTTTGAAAACCTACCTAACCTTATTACAACAAGCGCAATTTAATTTAGCCTAACCCAACTAAATATATTTTAGATACGTTAACATTAATTTATTAATAAACAAACACAATGAAATATATATTTTTTCGTTATGTTCAGAATGATTTTGGCGAAATTATTGCATACACAAATTTTCACTTGTCTTATATGGCAAGGTGAGCGTTGCTATTTAAGCCAAAATCGCAAGTTTTACCTAATCGGCACGACATATATAATTTCGCAAAAATCATTATGAACCTAACGAAAAAAATATAGTATTTCATTGTGTTTGTTTATTATTAAATTATTGTAAACGTATCAAAAATATATTTAGTTGGATTAGGCGTGAGTGAGGCATTACATAGAATGAAAGGGGGTAAAGCAGCTGGAACTGACGAGATCATGACAGAAATGTTAAAAGCAGGGGGGGATATAGTGTTGGAGTGGTTGGTATTTTTGTTTAATAAATGTATGAAAGATGGGAAGGTACCTAGGGATTGGCAGAGAGCATGTATAGTTCCTTTATATAAAGGGAAGGGTGACAAAAGAGAGTGTAAAAATTGTAGAGGAATAAGTTTACTGAGTATACCAGGTAAAGTGTACGGTAGGGCTATTATTGAAAGAATTAGAGGTAAGACAGAGAGTAGGATCGCAGATGAGCAAGGAGGTTTTAGAGTGGGTGTTGGATGTGTAGATCAAGTGTTTACAGTGAAGCATATATGTGAACAGTATTTAGATAACGGTAGGGAAGTTTTCATTGCATTTATGGATTTAGAAAAAGCATATGATAGAGTGGATAGGGAGCAATGTGGCAAATGTTGCAAGTGTATGGAATAGGTAGTAAGTTACTGAAGGCTGTAAAGAGTTTTTATGAGGATAGTGAGGCTCAGGTTAGGGTGTGTAGGAGAGAGGGAGATTACTTCCCGGTAAAAATAGGTCTTAGACAGGGATGTGTGATGTCACCATGGTTGTTTAATATATTTATTGATGGGGTTGTAAAAGAAGTAAATACTAGGGTGTTGGGGAGAGGAGTGGGACTAAATTATGGGGAGTGGAATCAAGTTCAAAATGGGAGTTGACACAGTTACTTTTTGCTGATGATACTGTGCTTATAGGAGATTCTAAAGAAATGTTGCAAAGGTTAGTGAACGAGTTTGGGAGGGTGTGTAAAGGTAGAAAGTTGAAAGTGAACAAAGATAAGAGTAAGGTGACGAGGGTATCAAACGATTTAGATAAAGAAAAAATTGGATATGAGATTGGAGAGAGGGAGTATGGAAGAAGTGAATGTTTTCAGATATATGGGAGTTGACTTGTCAGCAAATGGGTATATGAAGGATGAGGTTAACCATAGAATTGATGAAGGAAAAAATGTGAGTGGTATGATGAGGTATCTGTGGAGACAAAAAAACGTTATCTATGGAGGCAAAGAAGGGAATGTATGAAAGTATAGTGGTACCAACACTCTTATATGGGTGTGAAGCATGGGTTGTAAATGCTGCAGCGAGGAGCCGGCTGGAGGCAGTGGAGATGTCCTGTCGAAGGGCAATGTGTGGTGTAAATGTTATGCAGATAATTCGGAGTGTAGAAATTAGGAGGAGGTGTGGAGTTACTAAAAGTATTAGTCAGAGGGCTGAAGAGGGGTTGTTGGGGTGGTTTGGTCATTTAGAGAGAATGGATCAAAGTAGAATCACTTGGAGAGCGTATATATCTGTAGGAGAAGGAAGGAGGGCTAGGGGTTGTCCTCGAAAAGGTTGGATGGAGGGGGTAAAGGAGGTTTTGTGGGCGAGGGGCTTGGACTTCCAGCAAGCGTGTGTGAGCGTGTTAGGAGTGAATGGAGACGAATGGTTTTTGGGACCTGACGAGCTGTTGGAGTGTGAGCAGGGTAATATTTTGTGAAGGGATTCAGGAAAACCGGTTATTAATTTAGCCGGACTTGAGTCCTGGAAATGGGAAGTACAATGCCTGCACTTTAAAGGAGGGGTCTGGGATAGTGACAGCTGGGAGGGTCAATTCTCAGCTGTCGTATCTGAGCTCCTCTGCAAAGACAGTGATTATGTATGAGTGAGATGAAAGTGTTGAATGATGATGAAAGTATTTTCTTTTTGGGGATTTTCTTTCTTTTTGGGTCACCCTGCCTCGGTGGGAGACGACCGACTTGTTGGAAAACAAAAATATATATATATATATATATATATATATATATATATATATATATATATATATATATATATATATATATATATATGTCGTGCCGATTAGGTAAAACTTGCGATTTTGGCTTAAATAGCAACGCTCACCTTGCCATATAAGACAAGTGAAAATTTGTGTATGCAATAATTTCGCCAAAATCATTCTGAACATAACGAAAAAAATATATTTCATTGTGTTTGTTTATTATTAAATTAATGTTAACGTATCTAAAATATATTTAGTTGGGTTAAGCTAAATTAAATTGCGCTTGTTGTAATAAGGTTAGGTAGGTTTTCAAATTTTCTCTTGGTACAAAATTATAAATTCTTACATTAACATAAATGAAAAAATATATCTTTAAACGTATAAGAGAAAATTTTAGAAAGGACTTAATTTTAGATGAGTTCTTGCTAATTGACCAGTTTTACCTAATCGGCACGACATATATATATATATATATATATATATATATATATATATATATATATATATATATACATATCGTTCCGAATAGGTAAAACTGGTCAATAAGCAATAACTCATTTAAAATTAAGTCCTTTCTAAAATTTTCTCTTATACGTTTAAAGATATATTTTTTCATTTATGTTAATGTAAAAAAAATAATAATTTTGTACCAGAAGAACCTTACAAAAATTACCTAACCTTATTATAACAATAATAATTTAATAATTTAATAATGAACAAACGCAATGAAATATATTTTTTTCGTTAAGTTCAGAATGATTTTTGCGAAATTATTGCATACACAAACTTTCGCTTGAGTTATTCGGCAGAGCGTTGCTATTTATGCCAAAATCGCAACTTTTACGTAGTCGGCACGATATATATATATATGACTTTGATTAGTAAATTCGTGTACTTGGCATAGATGAAAATAATTGAAACTTCTGAATAGTTTACCCTAATGAGTAGATGGGTTAGTTATTGGAATTAATAGCCTATCGTTTACACGAGTGTCAGTAAAGCTGTTTATAACCGGTTCACGTCTCGGTGTGCACATCTTTGAGAAGAAATTAGGTACGAAGAATATAATGATAATATGATGATAACTAACAAAAACAATCTCTCAGTTGCTTGAAAGTTGTCTTTACTTAACAAGGTATAAACCGTAACTTATAAATAAATTCTTCCACCGTAAAAATGTTCGATACAACTAAAAATAAAATGTCTTTAATTGCTAAAACCTTACTCTTATCTACTAACACTAAGACAAGTATACGAGTAATTAGGTTTGGTTTTCTATATGTCTTGTCATGCCTCAGTTACAGGAGTTACAGAAGCTAATTACTTGAGTAGCTTGGAGAGTATGTGTGGTACTGTGTGGCCATGGCCACCCACTTCCACACAACTTTATATTTTAAAAGTTATTGGTTTTTTTTTATTTTGCCACCGTTTTGCCGTCCCCTTGGACGGTGCCCCCCGGGGTGGCTGCATTTCTCGCCCCCCCTGGGGTGGCTGCATTTCTCGCCCCCCCGGGGTGGCTGCCCCACTCGCCCCACAGGGTGGCTGCATCTCTCGCCCCCCCCCGGGGTGGCTGCCCCACTCGCCCCACGGGGTGGCTGCACCACTCGTCCCCCGGGATGGCTGCACCACTCGTCCCCCGGGGTGGCTGCACCACTCGTCCCCCGGGGTGGCTGCACCACTCGTCCCCCGGGATGGCTGCACCACTCGCCCCCGGGTGGCTGCCACCCACGGTGCCCACTGTCCGGGGTGGCTGCCCACTCGTCCCCCGGGATGGCTGCACCACTCGTCCCCGGGGTGGCCCCACTGCCCGGACCACCACTCGTCCCCTCGGGGTGGCTGCACCACTCGTCCCCCGGGGTGGCTGCCCCACTCGTCCCCCGGGGTGGCTGCACCACTCGCCCCCCCCCCTACCTGCTTTACTCTTAACTAATATAACTAAATCTTCAACTATTAGAACAAATAAAAACAGTAAAATGTCTTTAACAAATATAAAAATATGTCCTTAATTATTCATAAGTATATCCCTAATAACTTACAAAAGAATGATTCCCTATTAACTTATAAAAAACAAACTCTTGATATATAAGAAATTTATCCTTAACTATTTAAAACATTCTCTTAAGTATTAAAAATTAAATGCAGATGTATGAAATATTTCACCTGAGATCCAAGTTGAATGAATAATATTTTAAAGGTAATTACAGATTTCGTAGAAAAAAAATAATTGGTTTGTTGATGAATATTTAATAAGAGAAGAAAGTGGCAAGATTATATAGACTAAGAAGTGTATGTCTCTCAGTGTGTATACAGTGGAAGATTAGTTGAGGTTAGCCATCAAAGTACTGGTATTGTTGCCTGGTGGTGAGCAGGTTATGCAGACTTAATTGACCCTCGTGTAGTGGGTAGTCTTTAAACCCTATTAGTAAACTGGAGAGTGGGGCTTTTTGAAAAGAAAAAAAAAGTGACCAGTTAATTGGATACGAAGTGAGTTTAATGGAGAATACACACGCGTTGTTGTGTATAGCGGCTTGGGGAGGCTCCTTGCTGTGTATGGCGGCTTGGGGAGGCTGCTTGCTGTGTATGGCGGCTTGGGGAGGCTGTTTGCTGTGTAGTGAGGCTTGGGAGCGCTTGCTTGTGTATGGCGGCTTGGGAGGCTGCTTGCTGTGTATGGCGGCTTGGGAGGCTGCTTGCTGTGTATGGCGGCTTGGGAGGCTGCTTGCTGTGTATGGAGGCTTGGGGAGGCTGCTTGCTGTGTATTGCGGCTTGGGGAGGCTGCTTGCTGTGTATGGAGGCTTGGGGAGGCTGCTTGCTGTGTATGGCGGCTTGGGGAGGCTGCTTGCTGTGTATGGCGGCTTGGGGAGGCTGCTTGCTGTGTATGGCGGCTTGGGGAGGCTGCTTGCTGTGTATGGAGGCTTGGGGAGGCTGCTTGCTGTGTATGGCGGCTTGGGGAGGCTGCTTGCTGTGTATGGAGGCTTGGGGAGGCTGCTTGCTGTGTATGGAGGCTTGGGGAGGCTGCTTGCTGTGTATGGCGGCTTGGGGGAGGCTGCTTGCTGTGTATGGCGGCTTGGGGGAGGCTGCTTGCTTGCTTGGTTAACTGGGTGTAATTCCTATCGACAACACGAAGGTCATTAAGGCTGTATGTAACTCGTTCACCGACAGATAAGAATACATTAACCCCTAAAATAGTGATTAACGTAAACTTTCAGTAAACATACAGTGAGAAACATACTTCACGGTATATATAGCTTGACTTAATAATGAGGTTTAAAGCCCATCCAACACACGAGCCTCACTAAGGCCTCGTATATCCTCTTCACCACCAGTCACGAATACTTGAAGCCAACCAAAAATTGAAGTTAACTTTCAGTATATATACTCAGAGACACACACCTCACGGTGCATATATAGTACCATAAATCCTCGTTTATTATTGATTACATCACACACACACACACACACACATCTTCTTGGTTCGCTGGTACTCTCCCGGCCCGGGCCTTGTCCAAGTGGTGGCCCGGCCTTGGCTCCCTTTCTCGGGAGTATCTCAGACTAATGTCTGCCATGGGAGGAGGTATAAGTACCCCTCATCGTTGGGACCAATTGTCCCCACGCCTAGCCACATTCATCGCTCTCACGGGGCTCGTAGGGAGAAGTTAGGCCTCTCTGGTCTGCCATCTTCCCCGCCCTAGGGGAGCTAATAGGAATGGCAGTCTTGTGAGCTGCAGATGGTACAAAGCTCTGGCTCTGGCACCTACCCTGCCCTAGAAGGGCTGGGCATGGTGTCTTCCCCCGACCACACACACACACACACACACACACACACACACACACACACACATATATATATATATATATATATATATATATATATATATATATATATATATATATAATGGTCACTCTGGTAAATTGTGGACCCATAGCCTCGAGAAGTGGATAAGGCTTCAAGGAAGAATATTTAGATTCTTTATATATATATATATATATATATATATATATATATATATATATATATATATATATATATATATATATATATATATATAAAAAACATAATCGTAAAAATATTATGTAATTAATTCATTTAGTTTTATTATTCTACCGTAAAACTTAGAAATTTTATTTGTTCATTAAATTTTAATTAAATATTTAACTTTACCTAAATATTAACCTTTTTCTGGACTGGTGTTTACATACACTTATTAAAGAAAATCCATCTTGATATTCGCAATAAACGCCAACCCGAGAGTAAAGATACGAACGAAATTTTTTCACAATCCTTCCCTACCCCACGAGATGCAAACAAATACATATTATTGTTAAAATTATCATTAATACTGCTAATAGTAGTTGTAGTAGATGTAGCAGCAACAACAGCAGTAGTAGTAGCAATAGTAGTAACAGTTGTAGTAGTAGTAGTAGTAACAGTTGTAGTAGTAGTAGTAACTAGTAGTAGTAGTAGCAGTAGTAGTAACAGTAGTAGTAGTAGTAACAGTAATAGTAGAAGTAGTACTACTAGTAGTAGTAGCAGCAGCAGCAGCAGCAGCAAGCAAGCAGCTAGCTGCTAGCTAGCTGTGCATGCAGCAGCAGCAGCAGCAGCAGCAGCAGCAGCAGCAGCAGTGTGTGTAGTGTAGTAGAGCAGCAGCAGCAGCAGCAGCAGCAGCGCAGCAGCGTGCAGCTAGCTGCTAGCTGCTAGCTAGAGCAGCAGCAGCAGCAGCAGCAGCAGCAGCAGCAGCAGAGTAGTAGTGTGTGTAGTAGTAGTAGCAGCAGCAGCAGCACAGCAGCAGCAGCAGCAAGTGCTGCTAGCTGCTGCTAGCAGAGCTAGCAGCAGCAGAGCAGCAGCAGCAGCAGCAGCAGCAGCAGCAGTAGTAGTAGTAGTAGTAGTAGTAGTAGTAGCAGCAGCAGCAGTAGTTAGTAGTAGTGTATAGTAGTAGTGTAGTAGCAGCAGCAGCAGCAGCACACGCAGCTAGTAGTAGTGCAGCAGCAGCAGCAGCAGCAACAGCAGGCAGCAGCAGCAGCAGCAGCAGTAGTAGTAGTGTAGCAGCAGCAACAGCAGACAAAGCAGCAAAGCGGCAGCAGTGTAGTAGTAGTAGTAGTAGTAGTAGTAGAGCAACAGCAGCAGCAGCAGCAGCAGCAGCAGCCGCGCAGCGCAGCGCAGCAGCAGTGCGCAGCTAGCAGCGCGGCAGCAGCAGCAACAGCAGCAACAGCAGCAGCAGCAACAGCAGCAGCAGCAGCAGCAGCAGCAGCAGCAGCAGCAGTAGTAGTAGTGGTAGAAATAGTAATTTTATTATTGTTACTATTATTTTAATAATACATTCATGGGACAGCCATAAGAGGTAAACACTGCATAAGGAACTAGAGGTAATGAGGTTTAATGTAAAGAAAGGGAGGGGTAGATCTAATTTCTTGGAGCAAAAGCCCATCATTAATGCAAGCCCCAGGAAGAGATAACAGGCATAAATATTTTTATCAAATTGACTTCCAACAAAAAAAAAATATACTGGCACACCTGTGCAATGTGCACAAGGTCATCAACATGGGCACTCAACATACTCTGGGCACACACTGGAACATGGGGCGCATACTGAAGTGCCTGGCATACTAGGCAAATATAAACTTACTTGCAGTATATATAAGAGAATTGTATATGCAAATCCAGACATACTCCGGTTAACACTAAACCATTGATGTATCCATAGGTTCTTTGGCCACCCCCACAGGATGGCTCTGTCGTTCAGTGGACTGTTATCTTCCTGCTTCGGAGGCAATTTCTAAAATCTAAATATGTCCAGATGGAGGTAGAATTATCAAGGGAAAACTGAGCCAGATTTCAGTAGAAAGTACCAGATCGGTCATGTGATGACTGTGGAGGTTTACAACCCGTGAGCAGCAACAGCCTTCATGATCAGGTGGATGATAGGGAAGTCTGGTCTTGGGTTGGGCTAAGAGACTCTCTGAAGCTGTCACGGGTACCAGCTGGGCTCCACAGATACCAGCTGGTCTCCATAGGTACCAGCTTGCCTCCATAGGTACTACCTGGGCTCAACAGGTACCAGCTGGACTCCACAGGTACCAATTGGGCTCCATAAGTACCAGCTGGACTCCACAGGTACCAGCTTACCTCCACAGGTACCAGCTGGGCTCAACACGTACCAGCTGGCCTCCAGACGGCTGGTGAATAAGAAACTAAGCAAGTACACGAGGGTGACGAACAAGGTACTAGGCAAGCAGATATACGAGGGTGAAGAACAAGGTACTAGGCAGGCAGTCATGTACACGAGGGTAACGAACAAGGTACTAGGCAGGCAGGCAGGTAGATACACGAGAGTGATGAACAAGGTACTAGGCGGCCAAGCAGGTACACGAGTGTGGAGAACAAGGGACAGAGTTAACACATGAGACTTCAGGTAAAAATAAATGGTCAGGCAACGAAGATTTAGGTAGAATAATGTGAATTATGTTTTATGGGTTGGTAAATTATTGTCTAGCGGGACACGAGAAAGGAGAGAGAGAGAGAGAGAGAGAGAGAGAGAGAGAGAGAGAGAGAGAGAGAGAGAGAGAGAATAATGGCCTCTGTGCACCACAATGGAATAAATGTGAGACTGTTGGTACCCAGGGATGAAGTTAATATTCTTGGGGTGAAATCTGACTCTAAACTGACAATGAAAAACCACGTTGTAAATCATTTAAAGTGGCCAGGAAGCTTACAACACCTAGATGTATTTCTCATCTGCTCGACAATAGATGTTGCAAGATTTTGCAAGATTCTGTACGAGATACAAGTACACTCACACCTTGAGTATGCTCTACATTCTTGGATTGCCTGCCCTCCCCCCATCTCATCTGCGACTTCCTGACAGAACAGAGAACAGAGCAATACGATTCATCTCTTGTCTGGACCCAGCCTGGACATGTGTATGACCTTACTGTTATGTACAAAGCCATTTTTGTCAAGGTTCCATCCCTGGCAAACAGCAACTACCCTCTGTGACCTCATGAACATCATTTCATCAGAGATCATTTATTCCTAGGATGACTCGTGTCTGGAACATGTTCATACAACATAACGACGTCAGCGAAATAAGGTCAGTTGACCAAATGAAATTGCAGGCCTACAGATGGCTCCAACTTTATCCTATTCCCTATCTGTATGTCTCATAACGATAAAAAGGTTTTAAAATGAGCTGGTGTAGGTAGCAACTCTTAGCTTGTAAATAAATTTAGGAGCCTTAGTGATACCTTGTAAAACCCTGTGTGAAAAAAAAAGAATATTGGCATCAGAAAGAGTGGGCTTCAAAACCTGGTGGTCCTTGGTCAAGGACCGAAGATGACACTCACCTGATAACAATATTCCTCCTGTCAGGCCACAGGAGGGGACTGTTGCTGCCACCAATCAAGAAAACAACTAACCTACTTGATGAACATTTTGTTGCTTAATGTGCAACTCCCTGATCCAGTTTGCGAATCTTCATTGCTAGCCGAAAGGACTGTATTAAAACTGTCGGGTGAAACAGCAAGAAGAAAGGGGTAACAATCCTCCTTAAATCCCTGTACCATGAAAAAATTGTGTGATCAGATTAAGTGAGTTCAAGACTGTTGAGTAGATGTGCTGCCCAGCTAGCATCGCCTCTCACTTGCAACTATGTGTTGCAGAACTACATGTTGTTGTTGCCTTCGATTAAGTATGGCACCAAGGGACTCTTGGCAAAAACTGCAAGCACCTGGAGTCTCTGGCTCTGCACTACACCTCCTTAGTGACTACCTTAGAGTAGCTGTCAATGGAGCAGATTCTACAAGCCACTCCAGCGGTGCCAGTGTCTTATAATGAGGTGCGCTTGGGACTCGGTTTTGGAATGTTTATGTTAATAACTTATATTATCTCATTCCAGAATCCCAAGCCTATGTCAATGACTGTACTCTATCATTAACTTATGCAAGAGAGGTGATGTCTGCCGCTCTCAGCTGTCAGCTATATCATCCTGGGGAAAACCATGACAGGTTATATTTGCTTCTGAGAAAATATAAATGATGATGGTAGCTGGACAACATGATAATAATGAATGGGAGGAGGTTCGGAATAGGGGGGTGAAGTGGATATCCTAGGAGTGAAATTTGATTCCAAAGTGTCTATGAAAATCACATGGTAAATCTTGTAAGCAAGACAGCCAAGAATAATATTAAAAACACTAAGGTATACTTCGCATTTGTTTGACTGCAGAGGCTGCAAACTCTGTATGAGGCACAAGTGTGCTCACATTTGAAGTATGCTCCACTTTCTTGGATTACTTACTCCACTCCTCGTCTACATTTTCTGGCAGAATGGTAAACCATGGACGGCAACTTATCTCTCATCTGAACACAGTTTCAACATCTGAGAGACGTGGGTGGCCTTACTTTTAGTTCAAAGGCAATATTGTCAAAATACCTGACTTGGCTCCATTTCTCAGTCAGTGAGATTACAGCTTTTATTCCACAAGACGGCCAACAAACAATACCCACACTCCGGCTGTAATCTTCTCAGAAAATTCACTTCATCTTCAATCAATGTTAGCACAGTATTCACACATTAATGAAGTAAACTCAATTGACCATATAAAATCACAGAATGGGTGTAACTTGACCTCATGACTTGCGAGCCCAATAAAACTCAGTGGACTAACCACTGGTCCAGTGGTTAGTACACTGACCTGTGAGTTTTAGGACCCACCTTCCATGGGTTCGATCCCCCACGTTATTACTATTCGTAAAACCCTATGAAATCTTCGGCCCTTATCTGGTTATTACAGTACTTCATCCTGTTCCGTATTTGTATTTTTCAACAATGTAAAGATTGTATTGTTTATACAATGTTTGGTTTTGTTAAAAAAAATATCTTCAGGTTGTGAGCAAAACCTAAAATACCTTATTTGGAAATATATCTATTAATATCAACAAATTGAATTTAAATCTCACTTTTTCAACCAGAAATTGTTTCAAGTTTTTGTTATGTAATGTGAAAACTGTTTCAAGGAGTCATATACTTCAAGCCACTTGAGGGATAATGTTATGGAAGGCTTTTTAATGAGCTGAGACACGTAACAGCTGTTAGTTGGTAAAATAATGTAGTATATCTTAACTTAATATTGTGACTCCAATGAGTAGAGAGAGAGAGAGAGAGAGATAGAGAGAGAGAGAGAGAGAGAGAGAGAGACCAAATTGTAACAAAAAGAGAAATAAACATATCAAAGAAATAAACAGAGAAAGCAATGTAAACCGCACACAGACAAAAGCTTCACACACACACACACAGTGATGAAATATTATGAATAAACAAAAGAATGGTCGGGACTCGAATTCTGGTCTTGACAAGCAGCAGGACCAGTGTTTGTTGGCTTTAGATTTTGCCGCTGGAGCAGCTAATTTATTATACATCCCATACCCATCCTGCGGAGGGCCTTGGAACCCCCCAAAGGTTAACAGAAGAACATCTGGATTTACTATAAATTTTCAGTTGACTTATCTGTTTCAAACAAATTTAGGAAATTTGCTTAATATGTCTGGTATCTTATTTTCATTAATAAGATACCTAGACATATCATATATTGTCTAACTCTATATTCCTTTAAAAGTAGACAATTAGGACTATAGGGCTAACCACATTCTTAGCATTTATTATGATCATCATCTGTGTGGCTGCCAAACTGCCAGACGTACTAGCAACCAACAACAGTCAGTCTGTTGCCAGTTGCTTCATGAACGTATTTATCTATGTTCATGTTGTCATAGTGAGTGATAAATTTACTCAAACTTCTAACTGCATTTTTTATAATATAAAGTTTCATTATTTAATTATTTTCTAATATTCCCAGTGCTAGACATAGATATACCAATGAAATACTCTACAGTTTCCTTCAGGGTACTTTCTTAAGCTAACTTATCAACATTAATGGAGTATGTAATTCAATGTGTGATAAAATCCATAAAAATTGTACATAATTTTTTTTTTTTTTTATCGTTTTGAGTATCTTTATGGGGCTTCTCCAACGAGCAAGGATATCAATAGGTTATTTCTATGGGGACAGGGGATATTATATTTCTTCGGAGGCGTCCTTAGGTTAATTTGGGTTCTGTACAGGCAGTGTGTCTAGGGTGCTCAAGGGCCAGGCCCAGCCTGGAGGGAGAGAGGAGGGACATGTCTGTAAGGTGTCTGCAGGGTGAGTGAGGAGGATCTAAGCTGCCGTCCAGCGAGGTACAGGGAGGCCTAAGCCTGGACACATTGTCGGGTCACCAACTGGACAACACCCGGGCCGGGACAATACCGGCGAACCATATCGAATCGAATGGAACCTGGACACAGGTGTATGGAGAGAGCTTCCTAAGTAGGAGTCATGAGAAACAATTATGGGGTAGGAATTCTTTCTACACATGATGTTAGAATCCTTTTGTGAGTCAAGAGTCTTCAGTGATGACGATGTGCCACTGAGCAACGGGGTTGGTGGCCACTGACGCCAGACACATTACAGAAGAGCTGTTTATTGAACCTTCCTATTGTAAGCCTTGTGGTTCAGTGGTACAGCTAGACCTGCTACCTTGTACAACCACGGTTAAAATTCTCATCCATTCTTCTGTTTACTCGTTGACAGTCGTTCATAAAGACTTATCTTGGCTTTATAAGGTATTCATGGGTAAGCGTTAAACCAGTAGGGGTCATACAGCGTCTAGAGATATGGGAGGCAATCAGTAAAGAGAGTAAAGTAAAGTAAAGTAAATTTTATTTCATTGCAGATTGCAGATTACATAGGTATTGGTAGTTACAATGTAAATTGAGTGCAAGGAGAGCCACTGACATGCCATGGCATTAGGGGCAGCTTATTCTAGTAACTTAAAGACTATGTACTTAATATTAGAGGAATTTATTGAGTTTATTCTAGTTAAAAATTGTTTTAAAAATTACAATATGCTGAAATTTTACTGTTTAAATTATTATATAATGATATTAGATTGTTACAGTAATGTTAATATGGAATTGAGATTATCTTAAGGAAAATAACATTGAGCATTTTTGACATTAACTTATAATATGAGTATTTAGTTTTGATTGAGTAGGGGGTAACATAATAGTAACATATTAAAAATTGAGATTATCGTATAGGAAAGTAATAATGAGCATTTTTCAGAGTAGTTTATAGTATGATCATTTAGTTTTGCGTGAGTAGGTGGTTTTTGAGTTGAGTCTTAAATTGATTTTCAGACAAGATTATCTTAATATTTACTGGTAATGAATTCCAGATTCAGGTTCGATCTCAGGAACTGGAGGGTGGTTCCAACTCTTGGGCTTAAGATCACTTCACCAGCATCAAGACACTGACCGGAGTAAAGCAAAGACAGATAATTTCACCAGCATCAAGACACTGACCGAGGTGAAGCAAAGACAGATCGCCTCACTAGAGAAAGCAAGATTTTTTTTTATCCCCCTGGTGAAATCTTTGGACAATTTTAGGGCAGCATCGAGCAATTTGTGTCCACTGATAACACGGAGATCGTGGGGGAGGGGGTTGTGGGAGGGCAATGGAGGACGGGGTTGTGGGAAGGTAATGGTGGAGGGGGTTGTGGGAGGGTAATGGAGGAGAAGGAGGGGGTGAAGGAGGAGACGGAGGATGAAGGAGATGGGGACGGGGAGAAGAAGGAGACGGAGGGATGAAGATGGGGAGGGGGTGGAGAAGGAGGGAGATAGTAGAGGGTAAGGAAATGGAACGAATGGGGGAGAGAAAGGAGGAGAAGGCGGCGTGAGAGAGTGAGGAGGGGGAAGGAGAGGTGCTCCTTCGAGGATAATTAAAAAATGAGAGAGAGAGAGAGAGAGAGAGAGAGAGAGAAGAGAGAGAGAGAGAGAGAGAGAGAGAGAGAGAGAGAGAGAGAGAGAGAGAGAGAGAGAGAGAGATGAGTTTCCTGCTACATTAAATCATCAGTGGGAGTCAAGAGCTACCTTCAACCATGATAAGATCTTGCAGACCAAACTTGCTATTGAGTGACAAACGTGAACAAAATTCTTAGGAGTGCCACCTCTTCTCTCTCTCTACCCATCTCCTTTCCTTCTCTACCTACCCATCTCCTTTCTTTCTCTCCTTCCAACTCTGCCTTCCTCTGCCTGCCTTGTTCCACGAGGAAAGGGACAGACCACAACTCTCAGCTAGAGATAAATGGCCTGTGTCCTGCAGTGACCACTAACGCCCTCACTACCCCCTTCTCTTACCTTCCCCTTGCCTCTCTTCCACCTGCCTCTACCCCACATTCTCCCTCTCCCTTGGCCCACTGCCACCATACCTCTCGTGACTACTAGGACACGCAGAAGGAGGACTAGCACTCTACTGGAAACAAGATGAGTTTCGAGGGCTTGAGAGAGATAAATAAAAGTGACTTTATCCTCCTTACAAATGACTTTATTCTGCGTTTTACTTATAACAGCAAATGAGAGATACTGTAGTAAGCTTAGTGGCCTGTAATCGCTTTCCCAACTCATTTACCATATTATAAACAGAATCAAATAACGAAAAGTTGATGACTAAGACCTACCTTTGATATACCTTTGAAGAGTTTCGAGAGTATCTACTCTCTGAGCCCGGCCATGGACCAGGCTCGTCTGGTGCTTGCCTGGTCAACCAGGCTGTTGCTGCTGGAGGCCCGCTGCCCCACATATCCATCACAGCCTGGTTGATCTGGCACCTGGTGAAGATATTTGTCCAGTTTCCTCTTGAAGGCTTCTACACTGGTTCCAGCCGTGTTTCGGATATCTTCTGGTAAGATGTTGAATAGTCTGGGACCCCGGATGTTAATACAGTGCTCATGTTTAAGGCATACATATTTTTAAAGTTACCTCTGTCCTTGCATCAGTGAAAGTGCTTGGTATGGCATGCAAATAGTATGTTACACTCCCATGTAGGCTGCCTCCCAACCAGTGAACCAGGTACTAAGGGTTTAACGATCGATACCAGTCGTTAAATCAGTACCTTGGTTCACTGGCCAATCACAGGCAAGCCCGCCAAAACTGAAGCAACGTGGTTCACTTGTGGTAAGCACTGGCAGACTTGCCTAGCTGCTGGTTGAATACGGTGCACTCTCTTTGGCTTCTGCTTTGTCATCTGTCACCATGGTGTACACTTACTACACTATTTGAACATAGAGTACATGTATATACCATCTGTTAAAGGCAAATATACTTAATAGTCTACTGCTGAGGTTTGTCTGCTCCACATTCCCATTACGACCAGGTCTCACAGGCCATTCTTACCTGTGTTTGTAATATGGGAGCTCTGTCAGGGGGCTGGAGCTGGAGCCTGTCTTGGTATTGTTCAGACTGCATCACTATCGCTTTATGTTTTGCCTGTCAGTCTTGCTATTGTGTCTGTATCCTGCAAGTCGTATCCTGCTGCTTGTTGCTTGCATTGCAAACAGCGTTTTATAGTGGGTTATGCCACCAACAGGTAAGGCGGTTGGTGTCTGAGTATTATTATAATTATTATAATCATGGGGGAGCGCTAAACCCGTAGGATTATACAGTGCATGTTGGGAGGGGGTAATGGAAGGTATTCAGACTCAATTCAGGAATCGGAGCACAGATCCAAGAGCCAAGGCTCTTGATCTAGGGAATCGGATCTGTGCTCCAGTTTCTTGAATTAAGCCTGAATACCTTCCACATTCCCTCCACAGGCGCTGTATAATCCTACGGGTTTAGCGCTCCCCCTTGATTATAATAATAATCAGGGGAGGTGTCTGAGTATACTCTCCTAAATCTGCCCAAACTATCTCTACAGCGTTGCTGGCGAATTGCTCGTCCATTGGCATAGAATACCAACGAACTCTCACTGATGCGCAGCTTCGTGACATTATTCGTACCAAATTAAAGGTTGAAGCAACTGTGGTGCACCAGACTGAGGTATCTCCCGCTACAGGAACAATTAATCGCCGATATCTGCTAAGGTTCCTTCGTAATGTGGGAGACCTAACACCAGAGCAACCTGACCAGCAGTCTCATGAAGCAGGCGGTGCACCGGGTTTGTGGCAGGGCGAGTCACCTTCGTTGGCGCTTGAGTTAGCTGAACTGAATTTCAATATAATCAGAGAGCAGCAAGTATTTGCTAAAAAGGAGTTTGATAGAGAGAAGGAGAGGAGGCAATTTAAGCAGACTGTTGGTGACAACCTTAGCGTGCAAAAGGCAGTGCTGTTAGTAGCTTGCTGTTTTGAGTCTGAGCCTGAATAGTTTTTCGAGGCATTTGAAAACCAGGCTCGAGCACTGAGGTGGCCTGGGCAGCATTGGGCAGCACTGGTGCATACAGCGTTGTATAGTATAGCAAACCACAAGAGTTCACAGCTGTTTTAAATGATGAAGAATTTGCTGATTATCAAGTTGTTAAATCAACGGTTCTTGGGACATTTCGAGGTGTACGTGGGGCAGTCGTCCCAGGTGGTCACTGTCTACAGCGATCACAACCCACTCGTCTACCTCACCACCTATAATATTAGAGTCATAAATGTTGCCAGCAAAGACAATGGGCTGCCTGATGCACTCTTCCATGTTTAATTTAGGTTAGGATGTGTTAGGGACAATATGGGTAGCTTAGCTCTCTTTTTTCACTCTTTATATGTTTTTTTATTGATGTTGGGGGTGGGGGTTTAGTGAAGGAACATCCTTCTGCTGTCTGCAGGTATCTTGAACCAGTGTTAGCCCTGCTGTCTGCTGTCTCCCTCTAGGATAGAGTTTGTCTTTGAATCACGAGAAAAAGTTGAGTCCTATCTAATGAATTGGATGGTTGAGAGGAAAGGCGGTTCCTTTATTGTTCAGTGCCATGGTGGCACTCTACCCATGGAGGTGGAGGTCTAGTCCTGGCTATTAGAGCCCCTTTGGGGTGGGGGTGTCGCATGCAAAGAGTATGTTGCAATTTATTTGGCGTATTAGGTGTCCCGTAGCTCGATTGGTAGCGCACTCAGCTCACTCACTGAGGTCCAGAGTTCGAATCGGTATGGTTGGTAAACATTAGGGATGTGTCTCCATAAGACACCTGCTGCCCATGTTCACCCATCAGTATAAAAATGGATACCAGGCCCCGGTGGCCTGGTGGCTAAAGCTCTCGCTTCACACACGGAGTTCCCGGGTTCGATTCCCGGCGGGGTGGAAACATTTCGACGTGTTTCCTTACACTATTGTCATGTTCACCTAGCAGCAAATAGGTACCTGGGTGTTAGTCGACTGGTGTGGGTCGCATCCTGGGGGACAAGATTGAGGACCCCAATGGAAATAAGACAGACAGCCCTCGATGACGCACTGACTTTCTTGGGTTATCCTGAGTGGCTAACCCTCCGGGGATAAAAATCCGAAGAAATCTTATCTTATCTTACCTGGGTGTTAGTCGACAGGTGTGGGTTGCAACCTGGGACAAAACTGACCTAATTTGCCTGAAATGCTCAGCATAACAAGTGGCTCTTTATATAGTAGTATGTCATTGATGTCACCTAGGACTGTATACCTTGTACATGTACTTGTAGAAATAAAGATATTATTATTATTATTATTATTATTATTATTATTATTATTATTATGTCACACTCCCATATAAGTTGCCTCCCAACCAGCATACGAACCGGGTGCTAAGGGTTTAACGATCGATAGGATACCCGTCGTTAAATCAATACCTTGGTTCATTGGCCAGTCACAGGCAAGCCCGCCAAAGCTGGAGCAATGTGGTTCACTTGTGGTAAACACTGGCAAGTGAACCACGTTGCTTCAGCTTTGGCGAGCTTGCCTGTGATTGGCCAATGAATCAAGGTACTAATTTAACGACGGGTACCCTATCGATTGTTAAACCCTTAGCACCCGGTTCGTATGCTGGTTGGGAGGCAGACTTGCCTAGCTGCTGGTTGAGCATGGAGCACTCTGAATTCTGCTTTGCCATCTGTCACCGTGGTGTACACTTACTATTCTATTAGTACATGTTGTACATAGTGTACATACTTGTATATACCATCTGGTAAAGGCAAATATGATTAATAGTCTACGGCTGAGTTTTGTTTGCTCAACATTCCCATTATAACCAGGTCTCACAGGCCATTCTTACCTGTGTTCGTAATACTTGGGAACTTAGGATACTGATAGAGGGGGATCTACAACCGGTCACCAAACAGCAGGAGACCAAAACAGGAGTATAAAGTCTTCAACTACCTACCTTGCCTCTGCGGCCCGGTCTATGACCAAGTCTTCTGGTGGATCAGAACCTCATCAACAAGCTAGTTTCTGCTGGCCGCATGCAATCCAATGTACGAACCACACCTCGGCTGGTCGGACATTGATTTTAAGTATCAGTCCAGTTTCCTCTTGAAAACCGCTAGGGGTCCATTGGTAATCTTCCTTATGCATGAAGGGGTGGGGTTGTTAAACCGTCTTGGGCTCCTGACACTAATTATGTTTTTCTTAGTGTACTCACGGACCTCCTGCTTCTCACTAAGTATATTGCACACTCTTTCGAGTCTTTTGCATTCGTAGGGAGTGATTTTTGTGTTTGTAAATTTAGGACCGGTCTTTGATCTGCAGGTACTTGACTGAGCTTATACATGCAGTGAAGGTTGTCTGTATATTTTCAAGATTTGCAATTTCGCCTGCCTTGAATGGGACTACTAGTGTAGAGCAGCATTCAAGTGGCTTACAGAGAATCATCATCAGCTTGGCATTCCATGTTTTGAAGGTTCTCATTATCCATCTTGGCATTTTCTTTGCAGTTGAGATAATGACACTTTTGTGATCCTTGAAAGTGAGATCCTCTGATACTATCACTCTTAAGTCCTTCACATCGGTTTTTAGCTCTATTTTGAGGTTAGAATTTGTTTTATGCTCTGTTCTAGTTTTTATTTTCTCAAGCTTTTCTATAAGAGTAACTGAAATTTGGCCTCATTGGCGGCCTACTGGAAATTCTAGTGTGGTGTACAAACAGAGACTTGGTGCTGTTTTACGTCTCTATGTCAGATATGAGGATGAGGAACAGGATGGGAGCGAGTACTGTACCTTGGGGAACAGACCTTTTCACTGCTAGCCTTTAACTTAACCCTGTTTACTATTACTCTTTGCTTTCTATTAGAAAGTTAAAAACCCAACTGCCCACTATTCCAGTTATTAATTTAGTGCGCATTTTGTGCGCAATTACACCGTCATTGCATTTGTTGAAGGCTTTTGCAAAGTCTGTGTACACTACATCTGCATTATGTTTGTTCTCCAGTGCATCCAACACCATGTAATAGTTATGTAGATAAATGACTCAGAGAACCGACAACTTGATGAATTAGACACATGTGCACACTTGGGTATCTTTATTGAGGAAACGTTTCCCAAAGCAGTGGCTTCATCAGTCCTAAACAAAGAAAAATAGTGAAGAACAGAGGGAGTTTGAGGTAATCAGTCCCTCCAGGCTGAGGGACTGATTATCTCAAACTCCTTCTGATCTTCACCATTCTCCTTTGTTAAGGACTGATGAAGCCACTGTGTGGCGAAACGTTTCCTCAATAAAGATACCCAAGTGTTGCACATGTGTCTAATTCATCATATAATAGTTGTCCAGTAGTTGAGAGAGACAGGAACACTTGCTCTAAACCAACGCTGGTCGAGCAAGTATTGTGAATCCAAGTGGTTGGCAATAGTTAAAAAATTAACCGGAGCAGAAAAAGAGTCGCCATTGTCATAGAGAATCACCTGACTTTGGGAGATTTTTTACTGTAAAGAAACAAAATGGAAAAATTTGGATTCTTTCGCTATATACTCCTGCACAATATTGCAGCCCAAATCTGGTCAACAAACAGTTCTCTCTCTCTCTCTCTCTCTCTCTCTCTCTCTCTCTCTCTCTCTCTCTCTCTCTCTCTCTCTCTCTCTCTCTCTCTCTCTCTCTCTCACTCTCTCCTCCAGTTTCTTATTTATCCAAAGCTCTCCTGAGTAATTTTATAATCATTTCTCTTAATTCTGGTATCATAGTAACTATTGTTATAACCTGTTGTACTTCTTGCGCATCTCTTTACCATAAAAGCCGCGGCTGCAACCCTTGAATACTCTCAAATTCAAGTACATTTAAGTCTTGACCTCTTAATTTGCTCATCTACCATTTTTCTCTCTCTCTCTCTCTCTCTCTCTCTCTCTCTCTCTTATATATATATATATATATATATATATATATATATATATATATATATATATATATGAATTGGATAAATATTACCGTTTATCACAGTAGTCATTATTTTTCCATAATTACCTCCAATTTCCACGTCTACTCTTACCTCTGCTCAAGGTGATAGTTGTAGCGTGTAGAGTAGCCACTCTCTACTTGTCTCAATGCTCTTTCATTTACCTCTTTCTTCTGGGCTGCCGCTCCTACCATTCCAAGGAACTCTTAAAAACATTTTCACAAATGGGTCTCTTGATGGTTTCAATTGTGCTCGACCAATCCACCTTAAACGTGCTGCTTGGAGCTGTTACCGGTACAATGGCACTGCTGAATGCCATCTTGACTTCAAGAAAACAAGACTTATAAACCTCGCTTCATTCGGACTGCTAAACGAATATGCTCGCCTGCTCTCTACACTCCACTCAACATTTTTCATGAAATCACTATGAAATAACTTGCAAAAGTGGAGACTTAATCGTCTGATTCGCCTGTGTTTAACATTGCCAAAATATTGTTTACCAGACTAGTATACAGCAGCATTAGACCAGCACCTTGCTAGGAGGGTTTCAAAGGAGCTCCATATGTCTCCGGTATTTCTTCATTTGGAACCTGTGGTATGCTAAGAGTATGTTACATTTTATTCAGCGTATGTCTCACTCCCATAAAGGCGAACCAGCGAACCGGGTGATAAGGGTTTAACGATCAATAAGGTACACGTCGTTAAATCAGTACCTTGGTTCATTGACCAATCACAGGCAAGCCTGCCAAAGCTCAAGCAACGTGGTAAGCGAATTCAGACTTACCTGAGCTGCTGGTTGATACTGTGCACTCTCTGTGGCTTCTGCTTTTTGCCATCATGTGTCACCGTGTGGTACACTTAGTATTTAACCTCTGTACATAGTGTACATACTTGTATATATCTGGCAAATTATATCTTGTGAAGGAAATACAAGTTATATACTGTTGTTGAGTTTGTTTGTTCCACTTTGAAACCCGTTACGACCAGGTCGCAGGCCATACTATACCTGTGTTCGTAATAGAATCCCTGTGGGAATTAACTCAAGTGTCCTAAAGTGGGCTTAACGTCTCGTACTGAAGACCCTTGTAACACACTGGAACTTATATAGGTACTGTCAAGGTGTCAGGCAATGATCGCCTCGTCTGATGATACAGACCTTCCTAGTCTTGAACAGTAGTAATCATCAAGCTCTTTGTTTGCCCTCTTACTGCCTTTAGTTTCTTTTAGTCTGGCGGTATTTTACCCGACCATTGGAAGGCTGCATTAGTCTTTTCTTTATTGAATCCTACATTCGGTGCGACACTTAATTGAAGTCTACGTCTGGCGCGATACTTTCCTTTATCGATATTGCGCTTATCCTCTCCATTTGTAAATTACTGGAACGAATGATTAACTATATGTTACTTGATGACTTTCATTGTGTCTTTCTATCAGTTTCACAACTTGACTGACTCCATATGGCGATATAACAGCTTATCCTGAATTCATTCTTTTTAGTGTACATAGCCTAGTACCTCTTTTTATAGAGATTGTTTGGCTTATATTAATAGCCTCTTACCGACTTCGGCACGGAGTCCCACAGTACTGAGAACATTACCTTGCCCGAAATACACTGCATAACTAGAGACTATCCATATATGAGTAAGTCATCGCTGTAAAATATTGTTATTCATATTTTAATTCATGGATAATAAAGATTTTATTTTACTCCTCATTCCCGTCATTGGATTCGCCTCACTTTTTCCTCATGGGCTTTAAAGGTCTTCCTTGTTCTCGTATTCATATGATTTCGCTATTGCTCTTGCAACGCGAACTGTTTTGGCCTCGTTCCTGAATGCACTTCTCGTTGGCCCACGTTATACGGCTTCAAGTTCCCGCATCTAGAATGTGTTACATAAATTTCACGTGACCTATTATTTCACACTCCCCGATGTCTCAATGAGACCCTTTTCTTACACCTTGCCAAACTAGACTATCTCCACTACACGTTGAAGACCAGGTATATTCCTCCACCACGGCTAGTGGAGAGATAATATTCATCATCAAAGATTACCTTTATGTCTTTGGGGCTCTCGTTTATGCCCTGTCGAGAGCCTATATGCAGAGTTTAATGTCCCTTGGTGATGGTATTGCCACGATACCCATTGTTTCCGTATTATATTCCGTAGTATATTCCATCGCATGACCATTATCGTGCAACTTACATAATTCTTAACGACGTTGTGGCAAAACCATTTACGTTTGCCGTTGCCCCTTAGACGTTTGTAGAGTTTTTGGTCTATTTTAGTAAAAGATGAAAAAAAATATCAAATGTATATCTTGATGTACTCATTTAACCTGTTTGGGAGTAGTTTTATGATCTTTTGTGCATACATAGGCTTTTGTGCTTCAGGGGGTTAGCTTCAAAACTAATGTCTCTCATGAAAACATGCAGTTATATTAAGTTTTATAACCTGTTTGAACTATATCTCTCTAGACAACATGAATATTTCACCTTTCCATGAAAGCTTTACTCATTGAATATCACATATCTTAGACCACTGCCAAGATGCTCATCACTAGCAATCCTTTTCTTGAATCTCTTGCAAAAGCAACTGCTTTAAAAATATATATTAATTTCTCTTTTAACTGTTAAAACCAATACATCACAAGTTATATACACTGATGGATCTAAACAGGAGTGTACTGGCAAGGCTGGAGCTATTCTTGTTGCTGCCTTCCTAGATAATACCTATAGAAACCATGTTGATATAGGCATGAGAATTAATAACTTGGCATCTACACTGCAGTCTGAAGTGTTTACCATCCTAATGGCACTCAAGTTAACTTATGACACTGAGCTTCACTCCTTGATCATTATTGATTCTATGTCAACACTAAAGTCACTTGACTCACAAAGACTCTATGAATATGGTCTTTGGAGAACTCAGGGTATAATGAGAAAAATGATTGAATGTACGTGTCTTATGAATTCCATCACACATGGAATTAATCCTACATGATAAAGTTGATAACGTAGCCAAAGAAAGTGTCCCAAAGGGAAATGCAGAATATAACCTTGGTATATCTGTGTTATGCATTAGGAATAATATCAGACAAGAAGTTGAGAGTGAATCTGAATGTCAAAGGAATACAGCTAGAAGCCTGAGTAAAGCTATAACTCAGTGTTAATATGAATACAGTTACCCATATTTACGAAGCAATATGCAAAGTAAACAGGCTTTTGTTGCGATAGACAGGCTTTGGCTTGTTTACAAGAACTTTCGACAGTTTCGCATACTCAAAGATGCTTGGACTAAATACAAAAATATGTTAGGTCAGATTAGGTAAGGTTTGTCAAGAATCAGGGCAAGTGTTTCCTGACGCGAGTCTTAAGTCATGTGATGACTAAAGTTATCAGCCATATTATCACTCATGAACAACATGTGCTTGATTGTACACATATTGAGACACAGAGCTGTATGACCCTTGTGGTTTAGCTCTTCTATTTGATTATAATAATAATGAGACACAGAGATAACATAATACTTATGTGATATGTTAGGGTATCTTATTAATGAAAATAAGATACCTGAAATATTAAGCAAATATCCTAAGTTTTCATGAACCATATAAGACATAAATTGTAGAAATGCAGTATATCCAGATGTACTCCTTTTGGAGGGCCTAATTCCTAGGACTTTTGTGTATCAGTTTGTTCTTGCGCATTCTACCACGGGAAAGAGAAACTGTATATGTATCAGTGTATATAAGCGGAGAGTTTAATTTCATCATTGCTTTAGAAATTAAAGTAATCTTTAACTAGGCTTGTAGAGGTGACATCTAGTGTTAATGACCCTCATCTAGTGTTTACTCTGCGCCATGTTTATCCTCTTCAGAAAATTCTTTTCTCTGTTATGACCTCGTGTTTACTCCTTGATTGTTTTCAGTCGCTTTCAGATGTTTCAGCTGTGAACACTCTTAGTACAGTCCTCTAATGAGACGGAATAAGATGATTGCTTTTCTGATCGTATTTTGCAAGGGCGACTGCACCTCTCAGCTATTGTTTTTACTATAGATTTATATGTATTTCCCGTAACTATCATTCAGATTGCTATCATATCCTCCCCACTTGTTGTGGTCTCAGACTCTTAAAGCACGTTGCTGTTGGACACACACACACACACACACACACTGTACTAAGAGTGTTCACAGCTGAAACATCTGAAAGCGACTGAAAACAATCAAGGAGTAAACACGAGGTCATAACAGAGAAAAGAATTTTCTGAAGAGGGTAGACAAAACAGCAGACACGCTAAACATGGAGACCCCAACAACACACTGCAGCGGACAGGGACGTAAGAGCAGACCGGACACACAAAGGAACACGGGGAATACATTCATGACAGCACCGGGAGAGGATAATGCACCTTTGACAAGGCAATGGGAGACACAGTGGGAGGAGGAAAGGGAGAAGTCGATTTTCATCTATGGCCTGAAGGAAGTCGAAGGAGACACCCACGACAGAAGGAAACAGGAGGAGACAGAACAGATCGATGGTATCATGCTAGCAATAGGGGGAGACTCATCCCAAGTGACAAATTTTCGGAGAATCGGGTGGTACACAAAGGGAAGAAATCGACCCCTCAAGGTAATATTCAAGGCAGAATCAGCACGCACCATGATCCTGCAAGAGAAAGCTCGTCTGAGGACGAACCAGGGGTACCGGAATGTATATCTAGATCGAGACAGAACACAGGAAGAAAGGGAGGCCCGGAGGGAGAGGATAAGAAGGAGAGAGAGGGGGAGGGAGACAGTGAGATACGGAGGACACCAAGCCCAAGCAGGACAAACACACACACTGGAAATACCCTCAGCGGGCCTCATATCACAAACAACCCACGACACCCATACACTCTAGCACCACACCCACTTATCAGGCCCCTGTCCCCACCCTAGCAAATGAAAACCCACCGTCACAGTTACCCCCCCCCCACCTCAAGCTGCACCCCACCTGCCCATACCCCAACCATACAATCACCCCCACCCATGCTCCAACCCCTGCGGGCACCCTGCCCACACCCCCATCCCACCAAGATCTCCCCAGGGCCACAGTATTGGAAACAAGGTTGAAGGTTTGGTACACAAATGCGGATGGAATTACGAATAAGTATGAAGAGTGGAATGAAAGAATAGATGAGGCATCCCCAGACATCATAGCGGTCACAGAAACTAAACTAAATGAGACAGTAACAGATGCAATCTTCCCACAGGGATATCAGATCCTGAGGAAAGATAGGAGGAGCAGGGGGGGTGGAGGGGTCGTACTGCTTGTAAGGCACCGTTGGAGATTCGAGGAAATGGTAGGAGTGGAGGGGGGTAGAGAACGGGATTTCATAGTAGGTACCATCCAGTCTGGGGAGCATAAGATAATCATTGCAGTGATGTATAACCCACCACAGAACTGCAGGAGGCCAGGAGAAGAATACGATGAGAACAACAGAGCGATGGTGGACACCCTGGCAGAGGTGGCAGGAAAAGCACACATGAGCAGAGCGAAGCTACTGGTCATGGGAGATTTCAACCACAGGGAGATCGACTGGGAGAACCATGAACCACGTGGGGTCCAGAAACTTGGAGCCAAGATGATGGACGTGGTACTGGAAAACCTGATGCACCAACATGTCAGGGACACGACCAGAGAGAGGGGAGAAGATGAACCAGCAAGACTGGACCTTGTATTCACCCTGAACAGCTCAGATATTGAAGACATAACGCACGAGAGCCCCCTGGGAGCCAGTGACCATATGGTGCTTAGCTTTGAGTACATTGTAGAGCTACAGGTGGAGAGGGGAAACAGTACCGATAGAGACAAACCAGACTTTAAAAGAGGAAACTACACGGGCTTGAGGAATTTCCTGCAGGACATCCAGTGGGAAAGGGATATGGAAGGATTGACAATAAATGAAATGATGGAATACGTAGGGGCAAAATGCAAGGAGGCAGAGGAACGGTTTATACCCAGAGGCAAATGTTTAAATGGGAAGGCCAGAAAGAGCCCCTGGTTTACCCAAAGGTGCAGGGAGGCAAAGAATCAGAGTATCAGAGAATGGAAACGGTACAGAAGGCAAAGAACCCAAGTAAACAAAGAGATTAGTAGAAGAGCTAGAAACGAGTATGCACAAGTACGGAGGGAGGCCCAGAAACAGTACGAAAACGACATAGCATCGAAAGTTAAGTCCGACCCGAAACTGATGTTCAGTCACATCAGAAGGAAGACAACAGTCAAGGACCAGGTGATAAGGCTGAGGAGAGAAGATGGGGAACTCACAAGTAATGATCAAGAGGTATGTGAGGAGCTCAACTTGAGGTTTAAGGAAGTATTCACAATGGAGGAAGGAAGGCAGCTGGGTAGACAGGACATGGTTCGTCACCAACAAGGGATGTACCAAGTGCTAGAGGGCATACACACAACTGAGGAGGAAGTGAAGCAGTTACTCAGTGACCTCGATACCTCAAAGGCGATGGGTCCGGACAATATCTCCCCGTGGGTTCTTCGGGAAGGAGCTGAGGTACTGAGTGTGCCACTTACCACAATATTCAACACATCCCTTGAAACTGGGCAGCTACCTGAGGTATGGGAGAAGGCCAACGTAGTCCCCATTTTTAAAAAAGGAGACAGAAAAGAGGCACTAAACTATAGACCGGTGTCACTTACATGTATAGTGTGCAAAGTCCTGGAGAAAATCATCAGGAAAAGAATGGTGGAACACCTTGAGCGGAACAGGATAATAAACACCAGACAGCATGGATTCCGGGAAGGCAAATCCTGTGTAACAAAATTCCTAGAGTTCTATGATAAAGTAACAGAGGTAAGGCAGGAGAGAGAAGGGTGGGTTGATTGCATTTTCCTGGACTGCAGGAAGGCCTTCGACACAGTTCCTCACATGAGATTAGTAAAGAAGTTGGAAGAACAAGCAGGTATAACAGGAAGGGCACTGGAATGGATCAGGGAATACCTCAAAGGGAGGCAACAACGGGTCATGGTGTGTGGTGAGGTATCACAGTGGGCGCCTGTGACGAGTGGTGTACCGCAGGGGTCAGTCCTAGGACCAGTGTTATTCCTGGTATATGTAAATGACATGACGGATGGGATAGACTCAGAAGTGTCTCTATTCGCGGATGATGTGAAAATAATGAGGAGAATCACATCGGAAGAGGACCAGGCAGGGCTGCAAACAGACCTGGACAAGCTCGACATCTGGTCTAGCAGTTGGCTTCTCGAATTCAATCCCTCCAAATGCAAAGTCATGAGGATCGGAGAAGGGCAAAAAAGACCGCTGACAGAGTACAAGCTAGGCGGACAAAGGCTACAAACCTCGGCAAAGGAGAAAGACCTTGGAGTGAGTATAACGCCTAGCACGTCTCCGGAGGCACACATCAACCAGATAACTGCGGCAGCATATGGGCGTCTGGCAAACCTTAGATTAGCGTTCCGTTACCTTAACAAGGAATCGTTCAAGACACTGTATACCGTGTACGTCAGGCCCATACTAGAATATGCAGCACCAGTCTGGAACCCACACCTGGTCAAGCACGTAAGGAAACTAGAGAAAGTGCAAAGCTTTGCGACAAGGTTAGTTCCACAACTCAGGGGTCTGTCTTATGAAGAAAGGTTGAGGGAAATAGGACTAACAACACTGGAGGAAAGAAGGGTCAGAGGAGACATGATAACGACATACAAAATACTGCGGGGAATTGACAAGGTAGATAGTGACAGGTTGTTTCAGAGAGGGAACACAGAAACAAGGGGACACAACTGGAAGCTGAAGACTCAGATGAGTCAAAGGGATGTCAGGAAACATTTCTTCAGCCACAGAGTAGTCAGGAAGTGGAATGGACTAGAGAAAGATATAGTGGAGGCAGGAACCATACATAGTTTTAAGACAAGGTATGATAAAGCTCATGGAGCAGGGAGAGCAGAGACCCAGTAGCAGACAGCTGAGCTGAGTCTCGACCCCTGCAACCACAATTAGGTGAGTACACACACACACACACACACACACACACACACACATTGCAAGAGAGGGAGAGTTCAACGAGTATTATAAGAATTGTGTGATCCACTAGCAGTGATCTTCAGCAAGTTATTGGAAACAGAGCAGCTGCCAGAAGTCTGGAAAATAGTAAATGCAGTCCTGATATTTAACAAAAAAATGAAACAGAGAGCCAGTGTCACTCTCAGGCATATTATAAGCATATTATATAAGATTATAAAGAAGATTATGCATTTCAAACAAGTATTTTAAACTAATTCTGGGACGATGAATTTAAATCTGGCATTAGCTTTGCTCCAACACGAGCAGTGTCTGTGAAATAAAAAACCCACGATGATTGATTTTGTCATGGAGAAGAGATATCTGGAAACCCCGAGGATCAGCTTGATGATCGACTACTGCTGGACACTGCTGCGGGAGAGCCATAAAGAACACAAGCAAAAAACAATATGAAAACTGGAATGCAAATATGTTTATATGACTGTATGGAATTTTTTGGTATGTTTGTAATACATATATACGATGAATTTTATTTAAGAAAGATTAGTTTTTGTCATTGATTGTTTATATATAATGTAATATGTATAATTAATAGGTAACATACATCATGTGGTTCTTCAACTTTAAATATCCAAAATATTAATCATAAGAGTTGTATAAACCTCACGTGACAGAGACTAAATAAGTTCAAGTTAGTGAACAGTACATCAGAGTTAACTTAATCAAAACAATTTGCTTTCTAAACTGGATAAAAAGTTCAATTTTGTTGGCTAGTGTTAGCAGAAGAGTCGTAGATCACCTAGAAAGGAGTGGATAGAGCTTTAGAGACGAAAGGATAGCACAGGAGAGAGAGAGGGTTAGGTGCATTGTATATTTTATTGATTGTTAAGATTTTCGATACAGTATCTCATCTAGTCTGGTCAGTTAGGATAAACTGCAGAAATAAAGTGTAAAAAAAAAGATAAAAGTTTGCACACATATACTCCTGGAGGCTTTAGAAATAAAGATCAAAAGAATACCCTCTCCGTCCGACTAAGAGACCCATCTTTTGTTTCTTCCATCCCACAAGTGGGGAACTTTCGCACGTTTTTCGTTGTTATTTTGAAAACGGTGAAAGGAAAATTGAAAAATAAACTCTAAATAAGATTCTTCTATGCATGTTTTCTGCGTATGCTATAGTTTTTTCATACGCCACTCAGGAACCAGAGGACGAGTTTGAATATACTGCGGAATTTTTGGTACTTACGCTCGGTTGTCTCTCATTACTATTAAACCCTTCCTTAAATAACATACAAAGGCAACTGCTGAAGTAGAAATTTCTCGATTAACTGTTAATAACAATATATCTCAGATTAGATACACTGATGGATCTAAGGAGTTCACTCGTAGGGTTCCATCATGTTGAGTTCAACATAAGAGTTAACAGCTGGGCGCCATCTCTACAAACTAAATTGGTTGCCATCGTAATGACACTAAAGTTTACTTATGACACTGAGCTTGACTCCGATTATTACTGATTCTGTGTCATCACAAAAAGACACTTTGTCACATAATATACATGATCGAAATCAGAATGAAAGGAATTAATGTACAATTTTTATTTATTCTATCTCACACACTGAATTATTCCTGTATCATAAAGTTGATAAGTTAGCGAAAGAAAGTTCCCTGAAGGAAAATGTAGAATATAACTTTAGTATAACTGTCTTCTAGCATTAGGAATAAAATCTGGAAAGAAGAAAATAAATAAAGTTAGAAGCCTGAGTAGATCTATCACTCACTATGACAACATGAAGTAGATAAGTACGTTTATAGAGCAAATTGCAATGTGAACAGACTGACTGACGTTGTAGTTACATTAGAGAACAAACTGATGATGAACAAACTAAATGCAAAGTATATGTGGTCATCCTTATGGTCACTTTTATGAACAAGTTGTGTTTAATTGACCACTTAGTGAGAAATGAGAAATATAGAGCATAATAACCAATGTGATATGTCTAGGTATCTTATTAAAGATAATATGATACCAGATATATCAAGCAAATATGCTAAATTTGCTTGTAACAGATAAGACAATTATAGCTATAAATTCAGATGCAACTGTTAACCATTTTGGGGCCTAGCTCCTACGGCTTTCCAATAGCCTTATGCTATTGTGCTTCTGTCCACAGGCTGGAAATGGCGTGTACAATAAACTATTCGCTTCGGCGACCAAATCTAATATCTGTTAATAATATCTCACAAACGACAAGTTTCTTTAAATGAAAATACATAGAGATCAAGTTGTATAGTGGAAAATTCTCTATTTAGAAAAGTGGAATTCTTATTTTTCAGATGTAGCACATCGTCCGCTTCCCATCAAGGCAGGGTAACCCGAAAAAAAAGCACTTCTATCATCATTTACTCCATCACTTTCTTGCCAGAGGAGTGCCGACTCTCCTTCAGAGCGCAGGCTGTACTCCTCACCTCCAGGACTCAAGTCCGGCTAACCGGATTCCCTTATTCCCTTCATAAATGTTACTTTGCTAGCATTCCAACAGCATGTCAAGTAAACAACAAACATTTTCCTCCACTAGCTCCCATCTAACTCGCTTACGCAAGCTTGCTGGAAGACTAACCTCCCCTCCCTTGCACACAAAACCTCCTTTACCCCCTCCCTCCACCCTTTCCAAGGACAACCCCTACACCGCCTTCCTTCTGCTACAGATTTATATGCCCCCCAAGTCATTCTGTCTCGTTCCGTCCTTTATAAATGTTTGAACCGCCTCAATACCTCCTCCTCAGACTTCTGGATAATACTTTTAGAAACCCCGCATCTCCTTCTGATCCTTCTGAGCTTTGGTATAACTATACTCTCATACATTCCCCTCTTTGCTTTCAAGGACAACGTACTTCGTCTCCACAGACTCATCAATGCACCACTCACCTTTCCCCCCCTCATCAGTTCTAGGGTTCCGAACATATTTCCAAATATCTGAACACATTCGTTTAGTTTTTCAGATGTACTTATTTTTTTTATACTGACATAAATTGACTTGTTTTCCCACTACCCATGAGAGAGTCACCAGATCCACTCAGTCACTGTTTATGAAGTAATGACCAGAGACTAATATCCTTCTCATCTGTTTTGTCAAGATCATCTGTGGATCCTCTACTGATTCAGAATTTAGGCAGTTTTTGACCTTGGCAGTTTTAACACAGCTTTAACACAGCCTCAGAATTTCGATGTCTTTTCCAACCCCACAACTCAGGCTGTAATGTTTCTCATCGTCACTTCTGAACTTGATCAACACGAAAAGAATGTTATCGACCTGCTGAAGAGGTCGATAAGAACAGAGGATGTTTTAGTTGGCTGATTGATTTGTTGAAAGATACAAATCTATAATGACTGAGATTTGTTACGCTGTTTGCTTTATATAGAGCGAGAGTTCACCGGTCTCCAGCTTCTGCAACTTCATGATGAGTTGACTGAGGATTGTTGAATATCATCGCAGTCTCTTGCAAAAGATTATCTTTGTTAAGGAGACGCCGTTTTCAATTTTCAAAGTCCACAAAAACAGGCTGTGGTGTCGCAGCCGCTGAATTCACAGGCAAAAAAAAAAAATGAAATTGTTGATGTTATTTAAAATGGTGGAATATTGCATGACTCCAGAACCATACACTCGTTCTTGAAGGTTTAATTTTGCTTCTTTGGAGTAAATATTATCTCTATCTTCTGGTGTGAGAGCAACAATCACAATAAGAATATTCATATCCCGTCCAACCACCACAACTGACTCGTGTTCATTATATTTACTGATTGAACTCTGAACAATTCATAGAATTTCAGTACCATCATAAAGATACCCAGATGTTGCAAATGTGTCTAATTTTCAAAGTACAGAATGTTGTTAGATATGATGGGATAGGTCGTTTACACGTCGTGTAGAGAGAACATTCCTCAGATGGTATTAATGTTGGTAGAATTACCGACAATATGTTAGGTATAAGGACACAAGTTCAACTAATGTGACATTTTAATTGTGGCAACGTTTCGCTCTCCAGGAGCTTTCTCCTGGAGAGCGAAACGTTACCACAATATAATGTCACATTAGTTGGACTTGTGTCCTTTTACCTAGTATTTCTCAGATTCGTCGAATGCAGAAGCAATGTGCTGATGCTGTGGTCCTCCTCTTTTTAAAGCTTATGGTTGGTTATATGCGAATCTTGAGAAACATTTGCCATGATAACGAGTTTCTTCTGCAATAAGACATATTACGTTGTTCAGTCGTCTCGTCACTTTCTCACTCCTTCATTTCTTTGTTTATCATCCTCCAGTATTTTCCCCTCTCATTTTCAATGTATGAACTTCACACATAATTTCAAGTATATAATTTTTTTTTTTTTTTTCTGAAATATCACGTTTTTTTTTTTTTTTTTGCGTCAATAACGCTTCTCGATTTTTTTTTCTGTCCGCAAGGTACATTCTTTATATTTTAGGTTTTTTGCTTTCCTTAAATCTCTGGCAATATTTTTCTCTGTAATGTATTCAATCCTGCAAACTGTACGCATTTCAGTGGCGCCCATTTTCTTTAAAAACTCAAAATTACCCTCTTATGCCATTTTACTCACAAAATCTTTTTCTTTTACAATATAAATAATTAGTTGACGATACCATCTTCAAAAACTAAAGTTCCCTTGATCTCAAATTTTTCATTGACACCAAAAAAAATAAGATTTTTTTAGGGGGAACTAAATAAAAATAACTTTTAATCGATCCTGACAGAGAATATCTCATTCTATAACTTCATCTGTATACATTTTTGCTTACAACTTGACGTTTGAGAGATACTGACAGAAAACTGAGCACAAGTAGCAAAAATCTCACAGTATGCACAAACTCACCTTCCATATTCAATCCGTCTTACCCAAAAATTATAGCGTATAAGGCAAACATGCATAGGAACAATCTTATTCTGAAATAATTTTTTTTCCTTATAATACAAAAACTCTTGCAGTCGGATACATCGTTTTCCAAGAACCAAAATTTTTTTTAAAAATCTCTCAGTAGAGTGAGGGGAGGAGCTAAGAGCGATATTGCTGTTGTGGGACGGACATGGGGAATTCTTTTGATCTTTATTTATACAGCCTTCTAGAGGATATGTGTAATTTTTTTTATAAATCATTTATGCTATTCGCTGTTTACAAGCTAATTTGACAAGACTAATAAGAGACTGACAAAAGTTAGGGGGGCGCAGACAGGGATAACTGGAAATGCATTAGAGTGGTTCAAGGAAGGAAGGACACAGCAAGTTATTTTCCTGGAGGAGGCATCAGAATGGGCGAGTGTGACGAGTGGGGTTCCACAGGGTCCAGTACCTGGACCAGTACTGTAAATGACATGATAGAAAAAATCGAGTACGCAGATGCCCTGAAACCAGTGAGGAGACTAAAAGCAGCAGGAAACCAAGAAAGATATAAATGGATCTAAACAAGATACAAACTTGTTTTAAAAGTTGCTATTTGAATTTAACCTTACCAAGAGGTCGTAAAGACGACCCGGAAACAGAGTACAGGCTCGTGGAACAAAGGCTGTAAACCTCCCAGAAAGAGAAAAACCTCAGGGCGAGCATAGCTCAGAGAATTTCATCTGATGCAAACTTCAGCCAAATAACCTCCATTAACGCGGAAGCATTGAGGGCCCTGTCCACAGCGTATATCAGGCCTAATTTTGAGTGTACAATAAAGACCCCTTATTTGATAAAGCATGTAAAAAAGCAGAGAAAAGTGCAAAGGTCTGCAACGAGACTGCTCCCAGAGCTGAGGGGTCTCAGCTATGAGAAGAGGCTAGAGGAGCTAAACCTGACGACAGAAAACAGGACCAGGGGTGCCATGACTGCGACATACAAAATACTGAGAGGAATAGACTGGATGGACATGATGAATCTGAGAGGCGGGTGTCAGGTACATGAAGGCAGAAATGATTCACATAGATGTTAGGACATATTTCTCTAACCTTAGAGTGGTCAGGAAGTAGAATGACAAAGAAAGCGAAGTGGTAAACGTGGGTTCCAAATATAGTTTTAGGAATAGGTATTATAGGGATTAAGCACCCTAGAGAGTGTGAACACAGTAGTGCTAGCAGAGAGGCGGGGTCAGGAGCTGATACTCAAACCCTTGCAACTAAAAATATATGAGTACATAACACACAAATATACATACACACACACACACACACACACACACACACACACAGGCCAAGAGGCAAAGGGGCCAAAACTAAGTGCACTAGAGAATTGAAAAAGTATAGAAAACAAAGGACCCAAGAAAATAAGAATATTAGTTGAAGAGCCAGACACGAATATGCACAGATTAGGAGAGAGGCCCAGCGGTAAGAGGATAATGACGTACCATCAAAAGCCAAGTCTGACCTGAAGCTGTTGTACAGCTACATCAAAAGGAAAACAACCGTCAAGAACCAGGTAATCAGGCCAAGGAACGAAAGAGGGGAGTTCACAGGAGACGACCAAGAAGTATGTGAAGACCTAACAATGAGATTTAAGGAAGTATTTTCAATGTAGACAGAAAGGGCTCCAGTAAACCAGAATGGTAGGGTACACCAACAAGTACTGGGCACAATACACACAACCAAGGATAAGGTGAAGAGGCTGCTAAGTGAACTAGATACTTCAAAAGCGGTGAGACCGGACAACATCTTTCCGTGAGTCCTGAGAGAGGGCGCAAAGGCGTTGTGTGTGCCACTAACAGAATCTCCAATACATCTATCGAAACAGGGCGACTACCTGAGGTATGGAAGACAGGAAATGTAGTCCTAATTTTTAAGAAAGGAGACAGACATGCAGCATTAAATTAGAGACCAGTGTCACTGACATGCATTGTATGCAGTCATGGTCCAGGAACTGGCTCCTGGAGTTTAATCCCACCGAGTGCAAAGCCATGAAGCTTTGGAAAGGACACAGAAGATCACAGACAGAGAACAGGCTAGGGGGGCAAAGACCGTAAACATTACTCAACGAAAAAAGATCTTGGAGTGACTTTAATACCGAGCACATCTCCTGAGGCGCACATCAATCAAATAACTGCTGCAGCATATGGGCGCCTAGCAAACCTATGAACAGCGATTCGACACCTGAGTAAGGAATCGTTCAAGACTGTACACCATATACATCAGGCCCATATTGGTGTGTGCAGAACCAGTATGAAACCCACACCCGGGACTAGTTTGCAACAAACTAGTCCCGGAGTTAAGGGGTATGTCTTATAAAGAGAAATTAAAGGAAATCAACCAGACGACACTGAAGGACAGGAGAGATAAGGAAGACATGATAACGACATGTGAACTACTTAGAGGAATTGACAAGGTGGATATAGACAGGATGTTACAGAGATGGAACACAGCAACAATGAGCCACAACTAGAAGTTGAAAACTCAGATGAATCACATGGATGTTAGGAAGTAGTTCTTCAGTCATAGAATTGTCAGAATGTGGAACAATCTGGAGATATAAGTAGTTTAAGCAGGATCCCTACATAGCTTTAAGAAGAGTTTCAATAAAGCTCATGGAGCTGTGGACCTAGTGGCAACCAGCGACCAGCAACCTGAAGGATACCTTGCTAGAGTTGAAACCTCGCCTCACACAAGTATGAGTCTTGGTAGCCACGAATCATAATGCTGGTCTGGTCCTCTCACCTAAGTAATAATTTATTCACCAGATGCATGATCTACCTGGTGTGTCCCACTCATACTTCTTTACTGGTATACCTGGTGTGTCCCACTCATACTTCATTACTGGTATATCTGGTGTGTCCCACTCATACTTCTTTACTAGGTATGCCTGGTGTGTCCCACTCATACTTCACTACTAGTATACCTGGTGTGTCCCACTCATACTTCACTACTGGTATACCTGGTGTGTCCCACTCATATTTCACTACTGGTATACCTGGTGTGTCCCACTCATGCTTCATTACTGGTATACCTGGTGTGTCCCACTCATACTTCATTACTGGTATACCTGGTGTGTCCCACTCGTACTTCACTACTGGTATACCTGGTGTGTCTCACTCGTACTTCACTACTGGTATACCTGGTGTGTCTCACTCGTACTTCACTACTGGTATACCTGGTGTGTCCCACTCGTACTTCACTACTGGTATACCTGGTGTGTCTCACTCGTACTTCACTACTGGTATACCTGGTGTGTCTCACTCATACTTCATTACTGGTATACCTGGTGTGTCCCACTCATACTTCACTACTGGTATACCTGGTGTGTCCCACTCATACTTCATTACTGGTATACCTGGTGTGTCTCACTCATACTTCACTACTGGTATACTTGGTGTGTCCCACTCATACTTCACTACTGGTATACCTGGTGTGTCCCACTCGTACTTCACTACTGGTATACCTGGTGTGTCTCACTCATACTTCACTACTGGTATACCTGGTGTGTCCCACTCATACTTCACTACTGGTATGCCTGGTGTGTCCCACTCATACTTCTTTACTTGTATACCTGGTGTGTCCCACTCATACTTCATTACTGGTATACCTGGTGTGTCCCACTCATACTTCTTTACTGGTATACCTGGTGTGTCCCACTCATACTTCACTACTGGTATACCTGGTGTGTCCCACTCATACTTCACTACTGGTATACCTGGTGTGTCCCACTCATACTTCACTACTGGTATACCTGGTGTGTCTCACTCATACTTCACTACTGGTATACCTGGTGTGTCTCACTCATACTTCACTACTGGTATACCTGGTGTGTCTCACTCATACTTCACTACTGGTATACCTGGTGTGTCTCACTCATACTTCACTACTGGTATACCTGGTGTGTCCCACTCATACTTCACTACTGGTATACCTGGTGTGTCCCACTCATACTTCACTACTGGTATACCTGGTGTGTCTCACTCTACTTCACTACTGGTATACCTGGTGTGTCCACTCATCTTCACTACTGGATACTTGGTGTGTCCCACTCATACTTCATACTGGTATACCTGGTGTGTCCACTCATACTTCACACTGGTATACTGGTGTGCCCACTCTATCATACTGGTATACCTGGTGTCCACTCATACTTCACACTGGTACTACTGGTGTGTCCCACTCATACTTCACTACTGGTATACCTGGTGTGTCCCACTCATACTTCACTACTGGTATCCTGGTGTCCACTCATACTTCACTACTGGTATCCTGGTGTGTCCACTCATACTTCACTACTGGTATACTGGTGTGTCCACTCTACTTCATACTGGTATACGGTTGTCCACTTACTACTACTGGTATACCTGGTGTGTCTCACTCATACTTCACTACTGGTATACCTGGTGTGTCCACTCATACTCCACTGGTATACCTGGTGTCTCACTCATCTTCACTACTGGTATACCTGGTGTGTCCACTCATACTTCACTACTGGTATACCTGGTGTCCCACTCATACTTCATACTGGTATACCTGGTGTGTCCACTCATACTTCACTACTGGTATACCTGGTGTGTCCCACTCATACTTCACACTGGTATACCTGGTGTGTCTCACTCTACTTCACTACTGGTATCCTGGTGTGTCCCACTCATACTTCATACTGGTATCCTGGTGTGTCCACTCATACTTCACTACTGGTATACCTGGTGTGTCCACTCATACTCACTACTGGTATACCTGGTGTGTCCACTCATACTTCATACTGGTATACCTGTGTGTCCCTCATACTTCCTACTGTACCTGGTGTGTCACTATCTCACTGGTTCTGTTGTCCACTCATCTTCACTACTGGTATACTTGGTGTGTCCCTGCTTCATACTGGTATACCTGGTGTGTCCACTCATACTTCATACTGGTATACCTGGTGTGTCCACTCATCTTCACTGATCCT